>CAKJTV020000285.1:0-10244 GCA_917862395.2 Heliconius sara
GGAAGTTTGATGCTATTTGTAATAAAATATCTCAACTGCACGGATTTAACCTCTGTATTGTACCATATGTTATTACTTCAGATTGTGTGTTATCAGGATTTCACGATACTTACAGACAAAACTTTGAAATCCGAGTCATATCGAGGCATACACCCAGTCACTAGTCCGTAAAAAGACTCTTGAAAGCATTTCCTTAGAATATAGAACGAATGGAGCTGCGATGTATGATTCCGAAGTTAAAAGATCTGTATTCTGAAGTTCAAATCATTAAAATGTGCTAAGTATTGTGCTATATCGCTAGCTTTTTTAATAATTCTTGCTTCATAATAAATTATTTATTAAACAAATAAAGAACTTTATTTCTAAATATCTTTGTTGCTAGCAGGCTATTCAACTAGAAATACTAAAGACATTTCAGATTTTAAAATTATGTATTTAATAAATTCTTATATACTTTTTTAGAGATCTAAACATGTAGTTTCATAAATATTCCAGATCTGATTTTAAAAAAAGTTTCCGCCTGCATATATGATGCTAAATAACTGACGGTAGCAACATCTACATAAAGATCCATTGTTTCACAAAAGAATTTAGAAAAAAGCAAATTCTAAGAGTTTGTAGTATTGTTTTAAATTTTACGTAAACGTTTATGTATTTTCATCGCGACATAAAATTTATATCTTTAAAAGAATATGGAAATAATATTGGCCTGCTATAAAATGCTACTATTTAATTAAATTTATTATCTTTAACCCCCTCTCCTCAAAAAAAACTCTAAAGAGGCCTGATTAAGGTTGTTTTATACAGTAAGTACATACTTTCTCTTTTGTAAAAAAAGTACTTCACCAGTTTTTTTGTCAACCTTTCTAAATAAAACTAAAAAAGCATAAAGCTGTACTTTCAAATGCCAAAAATATCATCTTTATTCTTTCAAGATAGCACAAGCACCACGCAAGTTTTTTTTTTTTTTTTTTTTATGGAAGAGACACGGCAAACGAGCGTGCGGGTCACCTGATGGTAAGTGATTACCGCCGCCCACGGCCCCGTGCAACCCAGAGGAGCTACAGGTGCGTTGCCGGCCTTTAAGATGGGTTGGGCGCCGGGGCCCGGCATTACCTGATGCGAAACGCAGTGGCATAAAGCCACTACTTCACGCCGGTTTTAAATGCCGGGGGTGGTAATGATCCGGTCGAGTCTGCCCATGCGTGTTGCCATTGCTGGCGACGTGACTCTACCACACGTACTTTAGTCGCCTCTTACGACACCACCAGTACCAGGATGATCCTATTCTAGGCCGGGATCACACGGCACGTTCATATTACGCCTAAATTAATATTTCTTAAGTAAACAAAAAATAAATAATTATTGTTTCCAGCATTTAAGGGTTAAATGTTAATTATTTATTTTAAATCAATAAAGATAATCTTTCAAGTTAAAGATATTCATTCTACCAAAAGAATATTATAATTTAAATTTACAAATAGCCGTAAATTTTATTTTGTTTTTTAAAATAAATATGGGATTTTACATAAAAAACCAAATATGCAATATGTAAGTGTGAAAAAAAACAAAGCATGCATCTCTAATCATATAACCATCAGTTGGTGTAAAAGTAGCATATAATTATGTTCCTTAAATCTTCCATAGCGAATATACAAAATTTAATTTTATGTTGTTTTAATTTATAACAGATAACTCAATGGTTCAACTTTATTGGCTACCAATGTTAATCTAAAAAAATTATCCTAATTTAATTTCCTAATTATAACCCTTTTTCGATTAATTTAGAGAGTTTAAATTTAGCAACCCAACACTTTTTAAAAAATCACACCCATTTATAAAACAAGTTATTGAAAAAGTTTATATTGTTTCCTACATTTCATATACTTTATAAGAAATCGTCTTTCCATAACCCGTTTTCATGAAACGAAACAGTTTCATTAGTTGTGCAATGACTCCATATACTGGTATATGACTGCACTCGTTAAGAGATTTTCTAAAGACTCATATCCCTAATCCATGTCTCATCTAGAGCTCCTCTATGATATACCTTGTTACTACAAACACAGGAACCTCATATCTAGACATCAAAGAATAGAATACATCAATTGGACATAAACAGAAGATCTGAGAACGTATCACTAAATACATCATTACAAATTTCTACTGCTTTAAAAAGCTTCTAATAATTAGTCCTGGAGATGAACCACTAAAGTTCAATCTGACCAGTGTGTGTCTATAATGATTCTATCAGGTGTGTCTAATTCTAATTTGTTAATGTGTTTGTCAATGTCTAATAAGAAAAGATTCAAAGCCGTTGTGATTGCTCCATTTGGTCCGATATTATAATTTTGTTCATGACATCAAAAAAGTCTATATGATCTCTAATATCATATTAAGAGGCATATTTGTGTTAAGAAACTGCTGGATCCAATATTGATAGAAAAAAATTTAGAATTCAAAACCAGTGGCTTTTATCGATACTAACATTCATTAGAGGAAATCCAAGAGTAATAAGCGCTGACAAAAGGACGTTTTTTTTTCCAGTTTCCTGCCATACCTATACTAAGAAAAACAGTAGTATCGTTCTTTAAGATGTATATTTTCAATTTTTTCATTGATATTTTTCTAAAGGTTCAGTTTTATCTTGTTTATCTCTTGTTGTGCTCATTGGGATTAAATAATTTATTTTTTTTACAATTATTCTAATGAAAGTTCTATTTAAAACAAAGATCCCTCTGAAACTAAATACAAAACATTTTTTAGTATTATATTTGCAAATTTGTTGACAAATAAAAAATGGCAGTTTTATAGTCTGTTAATAAATCCTAAAATACATTTAAATTTTGAGTTTTTTTTTGAAAATAAAAAATTATCGTGGGATAATGCTTCTACTAATTTATTCTTTAATAAAGAAACATAAAATGTAAATTAAAAATTTATATCAAAAGTAAAAACTGTTATATTAGAAGAGATTATCACCAGTTTGATAACCATATAGGATTTGAATGCCTATTTGTAATAAAATATCTCAACTTGCATTAAGATTAACCTCTGTATTGTACCATATGTTATTACTTCAGATTGTGTGTTATCAGGATTTCCCCTGATACTTACAGACAAAACTTTAAATCCGAGTCCATATCGAGGCATACACCCAGTCACTAGTCCGTAAAAAGACTCTTGAAAGCATTTCCTTAGAATATAGAAAAATTTCGATGTATATTCCGAAGTTAAAAAGAATCTGTAATTTCTGAGTTCAAATCATTAAAATGTGCTAATATTGTGCTATATCGCTAGCTTTTTTTAATAATTCTTAAATAAATACAATAAAATCAGCTTCCACGCTGTATCCCGCATCACAGCAGGGTAGGCAGAGGAGAACTTAGTGAAGACACTCCCGTCTCCCACCCTTTCTGCCGAATTCTGGAGGCATTGCGTGTTACGTGGCAGAACTCAACGCCGCGCTTGTCCTCGACACCAGCGCGAAGAAATGGAAATATAATTTAAGTAAATATTCTTCATCTCCTCGAGTGGGGATCGAACCCACAACCAGTCGGTTTTGACAGTCACACTTTGTGCCGCTGCGCCACGACCGGCCTCATAATGATATTTGCTTAATAATTCTTGCTTCATAATAAATTATTTATTAAACAAATAAAGAACTTTATTTCTAAATACTTTGTTGCTAGCAGGCTATTCAACTAGAAATACTAAAGACATTTCAGATTTTAAAATTATGTATTTTAATACAATTGCTCATATACTTTTTTAGAGATCTAAAACATGTAGTTTCATAAAATATTCCAGATCTGATTTTAAAAAAAGTTTCCGCCTGCATATATGATGCTAAATACTGACGGTAGCAACATCTACATAAGATCCATGTTTCACAAAAGAATTTAGAAAAAAAGCAAAATTCTAAGAGTTTGTAGTATTGTTTTTAAATTATATATAAGGTTCTTAAGTTCGTTTCATGGGGAATTAGCTCAGTGGTAGAGCGTTTGCTTAGCATGTAAGAGGTCACGGGTTCGATCCCATATTTCTCCACTTTTTATTGGTAATATAAATTTGAAGCCCAATTTTGCTATGAAATTTTATGATACTTTTGAGATTTAATTACTACTAACAGATAATGGCAATCTTTCGCTCTCATTTACAATCTTGTTCAAAATTTAAGCAACAGATATATCTTAAAAAAATATTTTTTAGTGTAAGTGCTGTAGTTAAGAGCTTTGATAATATTTTTATAACTGACAGTAGATCTTTTTACCGACTCAGGATGGACTAGAGCTTGTTGTGTTTTATGTATATGTTCTAATGGTAAAACTAATAGAGATCCTATTTATTCAAAAAATCGGTGAGAAGATCACTAAATGAAAGCGAGGAGAAATTTTGAGGAATTTGTGTTTTGTTAGTTTGCTTTAACATGACAAGTAAAGCTTAAAAAGCTTACCTTATGAAAAATGGCATTATAGTGGAGATTAGATCCAATGGATGAGAGGCAGTAGTGTTGGTATAAAGGATCAAACTATCTTATTGATGTCTGTAAAAAAAACTATAATGACTACATTCGATCATCGTTGCATTACGGTGTTGATTGGTATCTAGAGTTTCCATTTAGATTTAGCTTATTATTGCTTCGTGAACCTATAAAGCTAGTATACGATCAGTGATGCCAGAGCAGCTCTTCTCTAAGACCGATAACTACAATTAAAATCTCTTTAAAAGTAACAAAAGCCCTATCAATCTTTCTCAGATAATGTTCCTTTTTGAAAATATATAATGACGATTGTTGAGAGAATATTACATAAAAATATCTATAATGTTCATAGTGAGTTATAAAATAGGGATTCGATAAATCTTTAATATTTTTAAGGGAAACAAAAAAAATCATTTTTACAAAGTAGTTAAAAGTGTATTTGAACTAAATAAGTTATATATAACTTCAATTAAGCGCTTGGAATTCTAATTATATGTAAGATACAACTATTAAGCTTTATCTTTTAAAATTAGTATTTTTTTCTTGCATGAATTGAAAAATGAAACCATTTTTTCCAACAGATTAACTAATAAGAAGTATTATATAATAATTTGCCTTTTTTTTTATTTTTAAAATTATAATTTTTAACCCCACAAGAAAAAAAAATAAATGAGTTTCCTTCAAAAAAATATTTATTTTAAAAACAGTTTATACTGGTAGAAACAGCTGGGCGAGCATTATGGAAGCTTTTGATAAAGCCGCATTCTACCAGGTTACTCATTTATTTTTTAATTTATTATCATTTGACTGCGGCATTACATCTAATGAAAAAAAATTAAAATTACTAAAAAAGTTCCTTTACTTTCAGATCAAAAGAAATTTGTAAAAACACCCCTAACATCACTGAAAGTCCGTCTTTAAAAGAAAGAAAATTAAATGAAACAATCATTTATAAAACTTTGAATGGTACAATAGTTTTTTTTAACCCTGGTTAAAACATTCTGCGAAATCTGAAAAAAATTCAATATAATATGGTGTATAATAAATGCAAAAAAATTGAAAAGTCAGGTCCGCAAAATTATCGAAATAGGGTTCTACGGGCGTGAAAAATTGAGTTGTGTTTCTATCTGTGGTATTCTTTCCACATGTTTAAAAAATAATTTTTTTTAACCCCAGATAAAAATAAATAAAATGATTTTATAAAAATAAAAAAAATATATGTCAAGGCCAGTGGGACGATTGTAGAAAGTGCCCTTGAGAGGACTATCACTTTGGGTGCCCACCCAGTGTTTACGCCACTATCGATGATGAATTTATTCGCTCAAAATCAATAAAATTTATCAAAAATGTTAGACTGAAGGTTAACTTGATTTAGAAGTAATTTGTAAAAAGATTATTTACAATCCCTGTTTTAATGAAAAATTTAGTAAGTTATTTGATGCTCGTATTCATTAAAGCAAGTGTTCCAAACATACTTTACACAACTGACGATTTACTCTTAGAAAAGAAGTGTTTAAAGCTTCAATAACCCCCATAACAGCTTTTCACTTCTATATTTACAAATAAATGCTTTCAAAAAGTTTTTTCAAATGACAATGACTGAATTCATGATTTGATTTGAGACCGCGGATTTTTAAGTACAAGTCTATGTGTATCGTGGAAGCTAGATATTATACCATTCCAAGTAAGGAAATATGGTACAATACAGGTTTCCATACGTGCAGTTGGGATATTTCATCAGCAATAACATAGAATTTTCTACAAATACTACAAACTTGCTACAAATTTTTAGCTCCCTATTTTAGTCACATTAATTTACAATAAGTAAGTCTTATATTAATGTTCTTTATATAAACATAAACTCAAAAAGGAAAAGAGGCTATCAACAGTTAGCTTTAAAATAGCATTTAAAATTTTTTTATAAGTTAAAACTGAAGACCTTGTCCCCGTTTGGAGTATCAATCTGAAGATCTCTTTAAAGTTGGACCCTTTGGCCCAAAATATTTTTTTGTTAAATTTTACGTAAACGTTTATTATGTATTTTTTCAATCGCTACAATAAAATTTATATCTTTAAAAGAATATTGGAAATAATATTGGCCTGCTATAAACATGTACTTCTAAATTATAATTAAACTGGGTTTTTATCTTTTTAAACTCCCCTCTCCTCAAAAAAAACTCTAAAGAGGCCTGATTAAGGTTGTTTTATACAGTAAGTACATACTTTCTCTTTTGTAAAAAAAGTACTTCACCAGTTTTTTTGTCAACCTTTTCTAAATAAAAACTAAAAAAGCAATAACAGCTGAATTTCAAATGCCAAAAATATCATCTTTATTCTTTCAAGATAGCACAAGCACCACGCAAGTTCAAATTACGTACGCCTAAATTAATATTTCTTAAGTAAACAAAAAATAAAATTAATTATTGTTTCCAGCATTTAAGGGTTAAATGTTAATTATTTTTTTAAATCAATAAAGATAATCTTTCAAGTTTAAAGATATCATTCTACCAAAAGAATATTATAACTCTAAATTTACAAAATAGCCCGTAAATTTTATTTTTGTTTTTTAAAATAAAATATGGGATTTTTATGTAAAATCCAAATATGCAATATCTAAGTGTGTATATCAAAAACAAAGCATGCTCTAATCTCTGTATATAACCATCAGTTGGTGTAAAAGTAGCAATATAATTAGTGCTTCCTTAAAATCTTCCATAGCGAATATACAAAATTTATAGTTTATCTGTTTTTAATTTATCATACACAATAAAACTCTTATTTGGTTTCCATTTAAGCTAAAAGAGAAGTAATCAATAAACTTAATTTTGCCTGTATTTATAACACCTTACTACATCTTTTTTTGATTTTAATTTAGACGAGCCTAAAACTTAGCAACCCACACTCTTTCTTAAAAAAGTAACCCATTTACTTAAAACAAGTAATTGAAAATTATTTATGTTTCCTAACATTTCATATACTTTACTAAGACAATCGGTCTTTTCCATAACCCTTTTTCGAGAAACAGAACAGTATCTATTGATTGGTGCAAGTGATCCAATATGAACTGGTACTATGACCTGCACTCGTTACTCATAGATTTTTCTAAAAGACTCATAGTCCCTAATCCATTCCTCAATCTTAGAGGCCATCCCTCTATGTCCTACCTTGTTAACGTCACAAAGCACAGGAACCTCATATCTAGACATCAAAGAAATAGAATACCATCATATTGGGACATAAAAACAGAAGGATCCTGGAGAAACATGACATCACACTAAATACATCATTACAAGATTTCCTACTGACTTGAAATAGTCTCTAATAATATATCCTGGAGAGACCACGTAAAGTTTCAATCTGACCAGGTTGTGTCTATAATGATTCTATTCAGGTGTGCTATTCTAATTTGTAATGTGTTTGTCAATGTCTAATAAGAAAAGTATTCACAGAAGCCGTTGTGATTGCTCCATTTGGTTCCGATATTAATATTTGTTCATTGACATCAAAAAAGTCTATAATGATCTCTAATATCTATAATTAAGAGGCATATTTGTGTTAAGAACTGCTGGATCCAAATTGATAGAAAAAATATTAGAATTCAAACCAGTGCTTTTATCGACACTACATTCATTAGAGGAAATCCAAGAGTATAAGCGCTGACAAAAGGACGTTTTTTTTCCAGTTTCCTGCCATACCTATAACTAAGAAAACAGTAGTATCGTCTTTAAGATGATATTTTCAATTTTTTTTTCATTGATATTTTCTAAAGGTTCAGTTTTATCTTGTTTATTTCTTGTTGTGTCTCATGGGGATTAAATAATTTATTTTTTTACAACATTATTCTAATGAAAGTTCTATTTAAAACAAAGATCCCTCTGAACTAAATACAAAACCATTTTTTAGTATTATATTTGCAAATTTGTTGACAAATAAAAAATGGCAGTTTATAGTCTGTTAATAAATCCTAAAATACATTTAAATTTTGAGTTTTTTTTTGAAAATAAAAAATTATCGTTGGATAATGCTTCTACTAAATTTATTCTTTAATAAAAGAACAATAAAATGTAAATTAAAAAATTTATATAAGAAAAATCTGTGTATTACCATAAATGATATCAATTTTATAAATACTGAGGAAGTTTGATGCTATTTGTAATAAAATATCTCAACTGCACGGATTTAACCTCTGTAATTGTACCATATGTTATTACTTCAGATTGTGTGTTACTCAGGATTTCACGATACTTACAGACAAAACTTGAAATCCGAGTCATATCGAGGACATACACCCAGTCCACTAGTCCGTAAAAAGACTCTTGAAAGCATTTCCTTAGAATATAGAACGAATGGAGCGCGATGTATGATTCCGAAGTTTAAAAGATCTGTATTGAATTCAATCATTAAAATGTTCAAGTATTGTGCTATATCGCTAGCTTTTTAATAATTCTTAAATAAATAATAAAATCACTTCACGCTGTATCCCGCACACGCAGGGTAGGGAGAGGAACTTAGTGAAAGACACTCGTTCCCCACTTTCTGCCGAATCTGGAGGCATTGCGTGTTAAGTGGCAGAACTCAACGCCGCGCTTGTCCTCGACACCAGAGCGAAAAATGGAATATAAATTTAAGTAATATTTCATCTCCTCGATGGGATCGAACCCACAACCATCGTTTGACAGTCAACTTTGTGCCGCTGCGCCACGACCGGCTCATAAGATTGCTTATAATTCTTGCTTCATAATAAATTATTTATTAAACAAATAAGAACTTTATTTCTAAATATCTTTGTTGCTAGCAGGCTATTCAACTGAATACTAAAGACATTTCAGATTTTAAAATTTTGTATTTAATAATTCTTATATACTTTTTTAGAGATCTAAAACATGTAGTTTCATAATATTCCAGATCTGATTTAAAAAAGTTTCCGCCTGCATATATGATGCTAAATAACTGACGGTAGCAACATCTACATAAGATCCATTGTTTCACAAAAGAATTTAGAAAAAAGCAAAATTCTAAGAGTTTGTAGTATTGTTTAAATTATATTAAGGTTCTTAAGTCGTTCAGGGAATTAGCTCATGTAGAGCGTGTTTGCTTAGCCATGTAAGAGGTCACGGGTTCGATACCCATATTCTCCACTTTTTATTGGTAATATAATTTGAAGCCCAATTTTGCTAGAAATTTATGATACTTTTGAGATTTTATTACTACTAACAGATAGCGAATCTTTCGCTCTACATCTTGTTCAAAATTTAGCAACAGATATTAATCTTAAAAAAATATTTTTTAGTGTAAGTGCTGTAGTTGTAAGAAGCTTTGATAATATTTTTATAACTGCAGTAGATCTTTTTAACCGACTCAGGATGGACTAGAGCTTGTGTGTTTTATGTATATGTTCTAATGGTAAAACTAATAGGATCCTATTATTCAAAAAATCGGTGAGAAGATCACTAAATGAAAGCGAGGGAGAAATTTTGAGGAATTTGTGTTGTTTAGTTGACTTTAACATGACCAATAAGAGCTTAAAAAAGCTTACCTATGAAAAATGGCATTATAGTGGAGATTAGATCCAATGGATGAGAGGCATAGGTTGTATAAAGAGGATCAAACTATCTTATTGACTGTCTGTAAAGAACTATAAAAGACTACTATCGTATCATCGTTTATTACGGTGTTTATTGGTATCTAAGTTCCTTTGTTTACACAATATATAGCTAGTATAAGAGTCGAGTGATGCAGAGCATCTCGTTCTCTAAGACGC
>CAKJTV020000287.1:0-14810 GCA_917862395.2 Heliconius sara
CAGTAATATACCGCAGATAACAAGGTCATATATGTAGCACCTAGTGAAGCGTAAAGGTGAAAATAAGACTCTTCATATTATATTGGCTTTGCTTGTTGGTGAAACTCATCACCGTGTTGTGTCTTCTTACCAGAATAAGGAAATAAATATTATAATAATTCATTACCCAAAGTGGGAATCGAACCCACAATCGACGCGCTAACAGTCAGACACTGTTACATTGCTCCGCTATATTATTATAGTTTTCTAATAAAATAAACATTTATTTATATGTCCATTTTGAAAATAGCTTTAACGTTAACAGATTACCAGTAACGTACATATGGTACCGTACATTCTTAAACCACAGTAGCATGTGAAGTTTTCTACGAATCCATGTAAAACCTTGCCGGGGAATGTTGGAGTATTTTTACCTTTTTTTTTAATGAAAATTAGTGAAATTTTATTATTAATAGGCCCGTCGTGGCGCAGTGACACGAAGGGTTGTGGGTTCGATCCCCACTCAAGGAGATGAAATATTTACTTAAATTTATATTTCCATTTCTTCGCTCTGGTGTCGAGGCTAAGCGCGGCGTTGAGTTCTGCCACTCAACACGCAATGCCTCCAGAATTCAACAGAGGGTGTGGAACGGAGCGTCTTAACACTAGGTTCCCTCAGCCTACCCTGTATGCGGGATACAGCGTGATTAAGCGTGAGCTGATTTAATTTAAATTTTATATTTATTATTAATCTTTTATATTTATTATTAATGTTTGTTAATGACGTTGTGATTTTTTTTAATATGTGTAATTGTATCCAGTCTACATATATAGATTATATTAGATTTAGAATCATAGATTTGAAACCCTATTAAAAAGAATACTTATAAGTATGGGCGTATGACTAGGGGAACCTGATATGATGATAAGACCTGCCCGTCCCAGAATTTTCACTAACAAAGCTAAATGAAAAAAAAAACCTTTACTCGAAAAGGTCAGTTCAAAATTAAAGTAAACATTTGTATAATTTAGTTACATTTTTCTATATTTCAAATATAATGAACATTTCTATAAACTCGCTCTCAAGTTTTTCCGTTTTTTCATTATTTTAATAACTTTTTTCTCCGCATTTATTCATAGCATTTGTTGTGCTCTTCCTGGATGAATGGACAATCCATTCAAAAAAAATCATTTGGAACCAGTAGTTCTAAGATTAGAACATTTAACAAACAAACTCTTCATTCAGTTCAGCTTTATATAATATTAATATAGATAGATTCCTCCAATTAGATTAACTCATTGTCCACAAACAACAATAATAACAACTTTTTATATTAGCTAAGTGAAGAATGAAAAGAATTGATTGTTTTATCGTCTTATATTCTTATAAATAAATATTGAAAGCATTATGTTTGATTCAATATTGCTCTCGATATATTTTCAGGCGCAATGTAAGCACTGTTTTTATTGACAAGTAGTCTCAGGTAATATTAAACATTTTTATAGTGTTATTCAAATTTTGGGAAAGAAAAATACTTATTAAGAGCACGTATAAAAATTTTAACGTTCTATATTTTATACGTTTTCTAAATAAGTATAAGTCTCAGGTAATTTCGAATATTTAAAGTGAAATAACATTGATTATAATATTTTTTTAATAAATATTGGAAATATTTTTTTATACAAAAATTTATACATTTGGAATATGTAATATTTCTTTAACGGTGGAAAATCAGTATATCAAATTCCCTAAGGGAATGAGAAAACACGAGATTTTTCGTTTTACATCTTAAGTTCCACATAAAGTTGCGGGCGATGACTAATTTAATAAATTAAAAAAAATAAAATACGAATGAGGTGATCATATATTTATTTAGATTTTTTTCTTATTTTTTCCAATTTGTGTTGTATTTGAAAAATTAGAAAAGATTTAAGATATTTGAAAAATTTCAAACTAGGTTGCGAAGGACATCAGGGCTGACCTATAAGACTTGGATCTGTTACAGTTAGTTTTCCTTTATGACTATAGTTCTAAAGAAGTACTGACGTCCGAGTTGCAGTACGAGTTTGCTTGAACTTTTCAGTTAAGTCCTGACCTCTTGGCTATTTTTACACTAACACAGTAGTTTCAGCAAGGATTAACTTTTCATACTTTATATCCGTTCTAGCTTGTATGTTTCGTTTCTTTCTAAAGATATACATACTTTTTAATACTTATGTACATGTTACACAATCTATATATTGCATTTGCAAATTGGAGGACGAAATGTCTTAACGCTAAATCTCTCTGAGTAACCTGTGCCATGTGGTAAGAATTCCACAAATTACGTGCTGTTCTACGTTCGAAGGCTTCATATTCTCAATGATCTGTATATTAATATGGTAATATAATCAATTGCTGAACATTTATGAGGCTTGAGACTAAACCATTTTAATGTATTTAACGTAATCAATCTCAACAATACGAACGTTGAATGATTTATAAATGTTATGTTTTTTTACGAATACAACGCATATAGAGAATAAAAGCGGTGATGATGTAACAAAATTACTATTTAAGAGACAAAAGATTTTAATATTTATTTTCCGATATTTAGATATTCACTAACAATCCTTACATATGAGTAGAGAGTAAGAGATACTCATTGCTTGACAATAACCGTCATGCCACAGTAGGACAAAGTCTGTTCCTAAACGCGATGGTTCGATTCTCATTCTCATTCGAGAAAATTAGACAAAGCGCAGCGTTAAGTTCCACTACTAAATACTTACAAAAATGTTTACAAAAATGGGCCGGGAATGAAACGGAATATGTCATCTTTAGACTTTTTCTATTTACCCCGCTAAACGGGGAAAAGCATGACGCTATTACCTCTTTATATTAATTTAACCGCTACTTTTACGTTTGTATACGCAATAACAGCATCTGTATTTTATATCCTATTTTATTAGGACTAAAAGTCTTTTGAATCAAGATCCGTGAAAAAAACTGGGTTAAGGTGCCTATTCGAGGTAGATTTATTCTATATTGAAGTGAGATGAAAATTCAGTTTCCATTTGCCCCTGAAGCTTTCAGGTTAGTAGAGGATTTTGAAATTGGTATATATTAGTGTGCTTCAGATTCTTTTCGAATATAATGGGAAAAAATGAGAATATATTTTGCATATTATGCAAAGTTAAATATGTATTTATTGCTAGTAGTCTATTTGGCTTTGCAGGTGTGGTGTTATTATTTTTAGAGAGTATTTCAAGATTTTTCAGAATATCCTGATAATGGTTATAAGAGTGTAAATACTTTGCCATTTTGAAATGAAATAATTAAAATTGAATTATAATCGGTACGAAGTCCTAATCCTTTTTTTTTGCTTCACGCTGTATCCCGTATATTGCTGGGTAGGCAGAGGGTATCTGGTGTTATTTCACTCTGTTTCCTATTTTCAAACCAATTTGAAATTGAATGGCGGAACTCAACGCCGCGCTCTATCTTTTCATCAGATCGAGAAAATTATTCCTTTAAGTTGGATTGAACTCACACTCGTGCTTGAAGTAAAACTGTTGTGAATGTTTTACAAAACTTATACGAAATACGTACATTTCTTGAACTCGCACCTCTTACATATCTATTTCGTTTTTAACACATAATCCGTACATACAATATAAATTGTGAATCTCTTAAGCTTGTATCGTATTTTGCGGTATACACAAGAATATGTTAAGTTATTTAAAGTAAAATAATGAAGCTATTATCAGAAGAAACTGTAGGTGTTCGAGTTAAGCGAGGTTTGTGTTATATTAACATTGTACGTTAGATTTGATGTTATGGTAGTTTCAGTTTTCAGATTCAAGTGGGAAATGGTGGAGAGGTTAGACCTAATAAATATATAAATACATTTGATGTTAGCACTTTATGAGGCCAGTGGTGGCGCATAACACAGATATATAGAGATATTTATTTATTTATTTATTTAATACTTTATTACACCATTTTAATAATAAAAATATACAAAGAGAGCAATGGAAATTGAATTATAAAAATTGAATTATATATTTATTTATTCTATTAATAAATAAATATATTATCTATTCTATTAATAAATAAATATATAATTCAATTAACTTACATAGATAAATATACAAATACATACATACATAATTTATAACGATAAGAAATAGCTTTTAACTTGACGCTTAAAAAAAAATACGAGGCGGGAATTGGGCCCGCACCTCTTTGAAATCTAAGCAAAAGCCATATTCTACATCTAAGCTCTATTTTCTAAAATTGTTAGTTCTGAAACGTTCGCAAAGTACATTTCATATTAGTTATCTCCTCTATATATCTGTATTATACATTACAGTACTATAATATGAGGACATGTCATCAACATACGTATGTGCATGACAAATTTAGTCGCAAGTGGCGGCTATCAATAATTCTAAAACTAATGCACTTCAATATATTACACGCCAACCATTAGTTATTTGATAGCTCGACTTCCAATCCGTCTAATCCTAGGCAATACTATTCAACGTTCTGTCATCATTTCTCATTAGTTTGGTATAAATCTTAATATAAATAAAATATAAATTATAATCATCGTGGCGCAGCAGTCTAACATCTGATTGTTGTGTTCAATTGTCATCGGAAGGATTATTTTTTTATTTTCTCCTTATAGTTGAGTGAAAACGGAGTGTCATAACACTTGGATTTCTCTGTATACACACTTGTACCCCTGCGCCACGACTGGCGTAGTAAGCTTAAGTATACTTATTTTGAAAAAATATAAAAATTTGAACGTAGCGGGAGTCGAACCCGTGGCTCCCGGAAAGCGAGGAAACAGGAAATGTGGAATAAAACTTTAAAAATGTTAAAAATAAGTTAAGTAGCTTGTATATGTAGGCTATAAATAATAGCCACTAAGAGACGTAAATATTACACTTGTAACATACAAAGGATTTTTAATGGTCATTACCAAATTAATGATTATATAAAAGATTACACGCCTTGGGAATGAAATACTCGCTCCAGTCTGTTTCAAATTGTCAGAAATGTTAAAATGTGATTTAAAAAAAATAAGTCCCGCTGAGTTTCTAGCGCCAGTTGTTCTCAGGTCTGAGGCATTAACTTTAGTGAACTGGTGGTAAATTATTTGACGTTCAAAAAATGAAGCATGTAACTTCTTATTTTGAATAAAATTATTTGACTTTGACTTTAAAGCTAGTTTCATTTTGTCAAACCACTACTTTAATATAATATACATCAGAATAAACGCTAATATTTACTACGCAAAATTTATAAGGTCTAACTAAACATATACGAAATAATATTCCAAAAGTACTGAATATGCGAAAGTTGTAATCCCACACGGTTAGGTCGATCGCGACAACTTCAACAACTAAGTTCGTTAACTCCCTTAAGGCTTATGGTATGTAGACTAGGAGCTACTGTATTTTTGTAGTGAATAATATCATAAGAAAATTAAGAAAAATAGTAACGACACCATTGTAAAACAAGGTATGGAGTTATTCTGCTCCAAATCCTTTTATACATATTTTTTCTTTTTCCGTCCAGATTTTTTTTGTTAGTTGGTAAAGAACTTGGTGTCAATACACTTCGTTTCGAGTGCTACAACGTGTACGTTACGCTTTGTCACGCCAAAATTAAAGTAAGAGAGATGATAATGTATGTCCTTTGAACTTTGCCGTGTGATCCCGGCCTAGAATAGGATCATCCTGGTACTGGTGGTGTCGTAAGAGGCGACTAAAGTACGTGTGGTAGAATCACGTCGCCAGCAATGGCAACACGCATGGGCAGACTCGACCGGATCATTACCACCCCCGGCATTTAAAACCGGCGTGAAGTAGTGGCTTTATGCCACTGCGTTTCGCATCAGGTAATGCCGGGCCCCGGCGCCCAACCCATCTTAAAGGCCGGCAACGCACCTGTAACTCCTCTGGGGTTGCACGGGGTCGTGGGCGGCGGTAGTCACTTACCATCAGGTGACCCGCACGCTCGTTTGCCGTGTCTTTTCCATAAAAAAAAAAGAACTGTCATAAATGCTATTAGAAATATGTAAAAATAATAAAAATTGAAACAAAAATCTAATCAGAATAGATTTTTGACAATTCTTTTACACATGCTTGTAATATACCATATTCGTAAATTCTCTGATTGAAATTTTTGATTTGAACCGGTAGTTACGGAGATTAGCGCTATCAACAAAACAAACTCTTCAGCTCTATGATATTAGTATTATTATATACAAGCAAATAATACTACCTTTCACAAAATACCTTAATTACAGTCATTATGCATTCCAATTTACGTGTTTCCATGCAAATAAATACATTTAACTGCAATTGGTGTATAACTTCTGACATCGGCTCTGAAACATGATATAGTACTACAATTATTGTCTAACTTATAACATGATATGGAGATTTGAAATTTGTGTAGTTCGTGTAAATTGCTGTAAAAGTAATTACTTTGAATATATACAGAATTTTATGCTTATACGCAATTAAAAATTTATTTAATAAGTAAAAGCCTTTTTCTAATGGAAGTCATATAAGAAAATATTAATATTAAAGATTTATTAAAGAAATTTAATATAAATAACCTGGTCATAAAAAAAATAAACAAAATATTACTTTTAAATTTGGAATCTGTTTTTTTTTATATGATTGATTGTTCGTTGTGTCTTCTTCTTTTCGAGCCAATATTTAATATTTTGTGATATTAACATGGAGTGGAGTGGTAATAAGAACCGAATCACTGATATTACATTAAATAAAGTAGGTACGCTTACTATACGCTTGGTATTAGTCAAATGTTTGCGTACCGAACTAATGATAGCTGCAATGAAACCTATGATTTTGACAGAAAAAGATCTGACCGCACCCGTGGTGTTTGTATCTAAAACAATTATATGAAATCCTGTCCGAAAGCAAAACTCATATCTATAACCATGACTCGTATTTTAAAAGATAGGACTAGGATTAGGACTGGCAGCCTATAAGACCATTTCATTCCCATCGGTAATTTCTAAGGACTTACCTTTAACAGCACCGTGTTCAATGACCAAGAATGGTCCTTTCAGCATGATTCAGTTATCTTGGTTAGAAATGAACGTTCCGGATTTCATCAGAACTGAAGACTGTCTGTCATCTAGTCTTAATCTTAATCCACTGGATTATGATTTATGGTATGTTTTAAAGAGAAAGGCTCTAATCGCCATGACAGTTTGGAATCATCCAAAATAACAATTGTTAAAGAATTTTTTCATAGAAAGAGTACAGATGTTATGTGGCGAATTTATAAACACTGTTTTTAAGAACTAATACTTTATTATACGATTTATAACTAAATTTACGAATATGGTATAAAAGATTTAAGTGATGTCGAGGTTGAGATTTGGTAGTGACTGCCTCGTCGAGCGAGGTCGGGATCTTATAAAGGATCATTTTGGTTTGTGGAAGGGATGTGGGAATGTTTATATTTACAGTGTCAAAGATACTTAACTAAGTATGGAAGATTACTAAAGACCTAATAAGCTAATTACATGTTTACACCTAAATACTTGTTTACACTTTTAGTCTTATCACTAGGTACTTAATTAATGAGGGTGAGAACTCCAACATAACATCTCCCCCCTTTAAAACAAAGATTGGGCGGGTTCGAATTTGCCCGATCTTTGAGGATGTGACGTTGCGGCGTCGAAAGTTGTGGCGTCGTCAGATTCTGAGTCTTCGGAGATGGCAGGGCTCGAAGTAGTGTTCAACGTAGACATCGGGATGGCGACATGAGCTGAAGTACGCTGCCTCCTTTTATCGAAGCAGTTATTGAAAATCTGGATGCATCCGTTGTCATGGTTGTTGTTACGGCGTCGATTAAATTTTCTAGGCAGACATTGAAATAGTTTGAACAGAATATACACCAATATTGTTATCCCTGCTAAGTAAGAGAAGAGGGATAAATTGTTGGAATGCTTTTCAATAAAAGTCCTTTCATTAAATTGTTTGATTCTTGATGATTGCTTTTTCAGATCTTCTTTGATTGAGTGTAATGCGTCTGTCGGAACGTGGTTTTACGGATTGGGATTAATTTTGGAGATTGTGGCAAGTCCTTTAGATCAGCACAGGCATCTTCGATGTCCACAGTTAGTATAGGATGTGTGATGTTGAGAAAGTTTTCATCTGCTGCGGCCAAAGTTATGAGACTGGAGTAAAACTTGCAACCTCTATCGAGTTTAAGAATACCGGCTCCAGGAAGAGTAATATGTTTCGTTGTTTCTTCACATTGTACTATAGAAGCTGTTTCATTTTGGAGTATGAACACCCATTTGTTTGTGGAAATTTGTAGAAACATGTTAATTTCTGCAGAAAATGTTGTAAGCTCGCAGGAACCAGGTAGTTGGCGGTTGGTCTGTAGAAGGATGGCCATTTCACAGATAGGCCTCGCGTTGAAATTGTAGACTGGAAACTTGCAGACCCATCTGGCTGGCGCGAAGATCTTGCATTCGTCGATGGAACTCGTGGAGGCAACAATACATTTGTTGCCTTGTTGAGTTTGTTGCCAAATAAGTTTGCTCAGGAAGGATGGCGGAGTAAAGGGATGAGTTACGGTGTGAAATAGGAATAGAATAGAGGTGGGAAAATGATTAAGTCGGACTAGGGGAAAGTCAAGTATATATGTTATTTTGTTCATGAATATGTATGACGTTAGGGTTGCGGAATCTAAGATTTTATGAGTATTCTCAAGTGTGATGGGAAGAACTAAGTTTTTATCATTTCGCATGTGGGAAGACGAGAGTAAAACTTCGTAGAGTCTTTCAACTGATATTATAGAAGGATGTACGGCACCTGATTTTATAAAAAGTATAGACGTGAGGATTTCATCGATGTCAGTTTCTAGGGACATTACACTTTCGAGGATTTGTATAGAAACTGATGAAATTTTTTCAGCAGTTTTGAGATCAAAGATTATTCTATTGGTTTTATTTAAATTATTAGCGATTCTTTCAAGATTTTCATTTAATGTATATTCATCGTATGATAGTTTAAATATTGTTTCATTGAAATTTGTGATAGTTGATAAAACTATTTGAATTTGTTGTTTTAATATATCAGCTTCTTCTATTTCGTGTTTTTCTAAGAGTTGGATACAGTTCTCATAATGAAGGGCGTCTTTAGCGTCTGGTGTGCCAATTAGCCATTTAAGCGCGGTGCCAAAGCCATCAAATAACTCTCGTTTCACTCTTGATTTGGTGTATAAACTCAATTCAGCAAGACGAGTATTTATCTTGTTAATGTTTATTTTTATAAAAGAACTGGTAGTACTTTGAGCAAAAGTTGGATATTTAGAAATTAATGAAAAGTAGTTATTATTTAAACGTTGAATTGAATCTCGGGATAGAAACAATGGCTCTAAGTTACGATAAATAACGAGTTTCCAAGAGGATTCGGAAATGAGCATATCGCCTTTTTCTTGGTAATACCGGATTTTGAAGGTAAGGGTTCAATAACGTGGTCTCCTACAACTAAGGTTGCAGAGAACCTGAAAAGAGATTGCCTGCCTATGTTGATTGATGCCTAATTATTATTTCTAGTTTAAGTCTCCAACGAACTAATCTACTGCCCGGGTCTTTAACAGAGAAGAGCCAAGTTAATGGTTTGTGATCTGTTACGATTGTAAACTTTCGTCCAAACAAATAAGGTCTGAAATGCTTTACAGCCCAAACGATTGCGAGTAACTCTCGCTCTATAGTAGAATAGTTACTTTCGGCTTTGTTCAGCGTCCGTGAAGCGTATGCAATTGGCAAATCTTTACCTATATCACCTTGAGACAATACTGCGCCTATTGCATAGACTGAAGCGTCGGTTGTAAGAATGAACTCTTTGCTGAAATCAGGATATTGTAGAATCGGAGGACTTGTTAATAAACGTTTGCATTCATTAAAAGCTTTTTCTTGTGTTTCTCCCCAAACGAAAGGAACGTCTTTCTTGAGTAAGGCTGTCAAAGGTTTTGTGATGTTACTGAAATTAGCGATGAACCTACGGTAATAACCTGTAAGTCCTAAGAAAGCCTTGATATCTTTACATGATTTAGGAGTTGTGAAGTTTTGAACAGCGGTAACTTTATCTGGATTGGATTTTACGCCTTCGCTCGAAATTATGTGTCCTAGGTAAGCTACTTCATGTCTGAGGAACTCACATTTATCAGGTTGAATTTTGAGATGGAAATCGTTTAATCTGGAAAAGACTTCTCGAAGTTTTTCTTCATGTTCTTGTAGGCTGGATGCAAACACAACAATGTCATCTAGATAGACAAAACAACGTTCGCCTTGGAGGCCGTAAAGAATGTTGTCCATGACTCGTTGAAATGTGGCTGGAGCATTTTTAAGGCCAAATGGCATGCGCAGAAATTCGTAATGACCGTAAGGTGTGCTAAAAGCCGTTTTGGAGACGTCTTTAGAGTCTAGTTCGATTTGGTGAAACCCTGATGCAAGATCTAGAGTTGTAAAATATTTCGAATGACCTAATTTGTCGAGGATATCAGTGATGTTCGGCAAGGGATAGCTATCACCTATTGTTATTTCGTTTAGTTTACGGTAATCTATGACCATACGCCATTTTCGTTTCCCAGAAGCGTCTAATTTCTTTGGTACAATCCAAATGGGGCTTGTCCATGGTGAAGTGCTTGGTCTAATGATTTTTTGTTCTAAAAGTTTTTGTACTTGAGTTTTTACCTCTTGTTCGTGAACTTGTGGGAATCGATAAGTTTTAGCGTGAATGGGTACTTCAGATGTGGTAGGTATATTATGTTTTGTGTGACTCGTAAACGACAGAGGGTCGCCTTTAATATAGAAAATTCCAGGGAATTCGTCAATATTCTTATTTAGGGACTCGTTTTCTTCTGCATTTAAATGATCTCGTCTAATAAGTTTGTGTACTATGTCACGTCGGTCTGTTTTGTTTTTCATGTTTATCGTATTGATATTTACGATCTCATTATCTAGGGCCTCGTTTAGATATAAAGTTGTTCGTACGACGGGCATAATGATTGATTTATCTTCGTTTGTTTTGTTAATGCATGTGATTAGGAATTTATAATCAACTATGTTTACAAGGGCGTTGGGAATTGAAAGTCCGTTTCCGATATCTTGTTTTTCGACAATAGCTGTTCCGCATTGAATATCTTGAGTAGTACATGTAATAACAGTTTCAGTCCTATGCTCTATGAATTGTTTATCGTCTTTAATATTGGTTTTGCTTTCGCCGTTATGGAAAAGTTTATAATGTCGTTTGCCTACGTGCATAGTTTTAGATGCGATGTATATATTTACGTCGGATTTAGACATGAAATCTAAACCTAGAATGCCGTCTGCTTCGATATTTAAATCCGCTATGTAGAATTTATGTTTACGGAAATTGTCTATTGAAACGTTAGCTGTGCCGTAGCTTTGAATAGGACTGTCTTTACCTGCCACACCTACTATCGATACTATATTCGATACATCTAGAGGGTTAGCTCCGAGTTTGTTTTTTTGTAAAACGGATATCGCTGCTCCTGTATCTATTAGTAATGTAATAGGTTCACCGTCTATGTGAAATTTGCAGTAGAGCAGATCTTCCGGTGGAATATTTAATGCCGATATAGAAACGAGTTCAGGCTCAGAAGTTGTGTTAGGTTTTGATTTGGAATTATTGTGGTTCGAATTAGAATTGGATTGAGATTTTGATTTGTTCTTGAACCGGTTTTTGAATTGGGATTTAGACTTGGATTTAGGATTTGATTTGTTAGAGCCGAGAGTTTGGGGCTGGTTACCCTGTTCGTGGGCTAACGAAATCGGTTCAGGAAGTTTATGGCCAAGAGTTTGGGGCTGGTTACCCTGTCCGTAGGCCGTTGAAGATAATTTAGTATTTGCTGAAGTTTGCGTAGATGCATCGCAAGTTTGTCTGCGATAGACTGCATTTATTTGTGTCGATGCATCACACTTTTGATTTGGAAGAGAATATGTAGTAGTTAAATTTAATCGTCTATCTGTAGGTTTTCGATTTAATTGTATTGAGACGTTGTGGGCATCTGGGTCGAAGGGAAGTAATCTAAAGCGGTTTCCATCGAGCTGCCCTGTTCGATGGCCGCCTTGGAGTTTAAAGAATTTATTTTTGGTTCAGGTGGTGCTTTCATGGGTTGGCTTGGTGGTTTTTGACCAAACCTTTGATTGTTGTACGCTCGTTTTCGACATTCGTGAATAAGATGTCCCGGATTTTTACAATAATTACATATTTTGGTGTTGTATGATTGTTCATTTGAATTAAAATTGTTTAAAGGTCTCGCGGGTCGATGGTTGAAGTTTTGTGTGTTCGGAAGTCTTGAAATGTTATTTGGTGGCTTATGCATCGCGAGACTTGTTTTGTAAAGCAATTGCCGATCTTTATTCATAGCACGTATTTTGTCTTCTTGCATAGCAAAACGCCCCGCATCTGATAACTGTCGGAATTCTTTTGTTCGTAACATAGTCCCTAGATCACTGTTAAGGCCGTTGATAAAAACGCTTAGTGCAGTCTCTTCGATACTTAATTTTCTGCCTAGTAAAGAACTATCTTTGACCTCTGCTGACAATTTTTCAATAATTTTACTTCTCAATAGATCGACACGATGATAATAATCAGTAATGGTTTCTCGATCACGTTGAAACATTGATTGAAGTTCTAGTGAAAGGTGGGACATCGTTTTTACTTGAGAAAATTTCTCGATAAGAAATGCTCGTAATTCGTCCCATGTTTCAAATTGTCTAGCATGGACGTCGGCGGAAAATGGACCGATTATTCGATTTAAAGTATATATAAGCAAAATGTTAGTGTCCGCTTCTTTTACTAGGTCAAAAGCGGCGTTGCAAGACCGAATAAATCTGTAAACTTCTGAACTAAGGGCCGTATTAAATACAGGAATGAGGTTTATTAAATTATCAAGGCTTAAGGCTGATCTAAAAGAAGTGACACTCTCTGTGTTTGGCATGGTTGTAAAGATAATTTTTAGATATATGTTTAAATAATGAAATTAGATATTAGGAGTTATGGATACTGGTAAGTAGATAATTGAGGAAATGAGCAAACAATATTCAACAACTCACCACAGCAACAATAACTGGAACATGGTTCGTGCGACGCTTTTTAAATCCCTTCGGGAACCGTACTCGGCGATGTTGTCCGTTGGCACGTTCTTGCGTCGTCTAGCTATACAGCTCGGCTGTTCCAATCCTACCGACTGCGCCAAATTTGTTATGTGGCGAATTTATAAACACTGTTTTTAAGAACTAATACTTTATTATACGATTTATAACTAAATTTACGAATATGGTATAAAAGATTTAAGTGATGTCGAGGTTGAGATTTGGTAGTGACTGCCTCGTCGAGCGAGGTCGGGATCTTATAAAGGATCATTTTGGTTTGTGGAAGGGATGTGGGAATGTTTATATTTACAGTGTCAAAGATACTTAACTAAGTATGGAAGATTACTAAAGACCTAATAAGCTAATTACATGTTTACACCTAAATACTTGTTTACACTTTTAGTCTTATCACTAGGTACTTAATTAATGAGGGTGAGAACTCCAACATAACACAGAGACCACTTATTTGAATACGCTTTATATATTATTATTAATAGTTTTATTTTAATATATCAAGCTTACACACTATGATAATAATAGTGACGTCCATTTATATTTGTAATAATTTTTATGGAAAACTAAGAATATATGAAGTTATTTTTTTTAATTAGTAAGGAAATATACATATGTTAGAGTAATATAATATTGATATTACAGCTTCTATATAATCACACGCTCCTTGTCTATATCAATATCCCAAGAGCCTAGCAGATATTAGTTCACAAATGGCGCGGTTAATCCTCGAAATTGGAGCGAGACATACTAATTACTGGCTTAGTGTTGACATGTGCGTAGTCACACTTCCAGAGTACACTGGCTGGATGAAATGGAATGGATGGAAGATAGAACAATACGTTTGATTAATGATTAAAGTTTTTTTAACCTTATTTAATTTTTTTTACGTTTCGGTTTTCATGTTTTAGGTACTTATTTACTGAGTGTTGGACCAATGGTCACATTACAATGTACACTTTGGATAATATTAGAAAAATAAAAATGCATGAATTATATGTATAGTTTGAGTTTGAGACCAGACGTGGCGCAGGTGCAGAAGTGTGCAGCTTTTCATCATTCAAGGAAAATTATATATTTTCCTCTGCCTACCCTGGTAAGTATAGATTACAGAGGGAAATTTAAAAAAAACGTGAGTGGCGCAACTCAGTGCCGCGCTTTGCTTCGTTACCAGAACGAGAGAATTAAAAAAGTAAATATTACATTCCTCCGAGTGGTAATCGAACCCACAACTGTCATGGCCTATGTTTGGCCTCACCGTCAATGGCCTCAATTTTATTATATTCTATTATTAAATTACTACTATTAAACAGTTTCTAAATTTACATAAATGAAATATTTGTAACTTTATGAGATACTCGTTGTATAACTAAACAACAATGTTCGCCGCAAAACGGCTGAAGCGTTGCGTCGGTTACAATATAATGAACGTAATATGATCCCTTGTTTATTTGCATTTCTTACTGCTGTTACATGCTGGTTTTATATATAATATAAATTAAATTAAAATAAATCAGCTTCACGCCGTATCCCGCGCACAGCAGGGTAGGCAGAGGGAACCTAGTGTTAAGATACTCCATCACTTTCCGCCATATTTGGGAAGTATTGCATGTTAAGTGGCGGAACTGAACGCCGCTTTATGCCTCG
>CAKJTV020000288.1:0-2500 GCA_917862395.2 Heliconius sara
CTTGCTGAACCAGGCGCCTAGGGCGTCGGCAGCTTGTTGCAGTCTTTCGGCTAGGATCCAAGCGGAGCGATCCGTGGTGTAAAGGGCGGTGTCGTCAGCATACATCGCAAGTTCGACTTTATCGTACGCGGTATGTCGCTGGTGTAAGCGCGTATAATAGCGGTGACAGAGTGGAGCCTTGCGGGACTCCGGCGCGAACGAGTCTAGAGGACGATAGGGTCCCTTCTATCCTGTATCGGAACGTGCGATTCGACAGGTATTCCCGAATGATGTGAACGAGAGAGTCTGGCAGGGCCATACGACGGAGCTTGAAGAGCAGGCCGTTGTGCCAGACCTTGTCGAAGGCTTTGGCGATGTCTAAGAAGATTGCAGCCGTGTCGCTACGAATCGATCTACGGACGTTGTATTTCGCGATGTGTTCGGTGAGTCGGTGAACTTGGTGTATGGACGAGTGGTGGGGTCTGAAACCGAACTGTTCGTTGATGAACAGTTGTTTAGCCTCGACTATTTCCTTTAATCTACTGAGAATGATTCTCTCGTAGATTTTCCCTAAACTACTAATGAGACTGATGGGTCTGTAGCTTGAGGGAAGGTTGGCGGGTTTTTTGGGCTTGCGAATGCCTATTACTATTGCTTCCTTCCATTCGGTAGGAAAGGAGCAGCCTGCTAATAGAGCATTGAAAATAAGGACTAGTAGGGAGACGAAGTGAATCGGAAGGGACTTTAGGACTTTGTTTGGGATTTTGTCCGGCCCCGGGGCCTTTTTTGGGTTTAGGTCCTTGAGAATGGACCTGACCTCGTCTACGTTTGTGGGGCGAACCGGTTCGCCCGTCGGGGGCATCGAAGCCCACTCTGTGACCTCGGAGTCCACTTCCGACAAGTGATCCGGGTCACATGGTAAGGTGCTAGGGGAACATTGTGCCTCTAGGCTGTCCGCTAGGCATTCAGCCTTCTCAGTGTCGTCGGCCGCTATCGAGTTATCGGTTTTTGTAAGGGGAGGCATAGTCGCCACTGTGTCGGATCGAAAGGTTCTCGACAGCGCCCAGTATGCCTGGGACGTTGGCGAGAGTCCTTCGAGTCGACTATCCCAAGACTCACCTCTGAGCTGTTCAAATTGGGATTTGACTTGTCTCCTAAGATTGTTTAGTTTACTGCTGTTTGCGGCATTCGGGCACGCGTCGTGAGCTCTAGTAGCAGCGTTTTTGCGTCGGATTAGCTCCCTGAGCTTCCCTGAGATCTCAAATCTACCTTCGGGCAGATCTGGGACCTCTTTCGAGCAGCTGAGGAGAGCTTGTTGTATGAATGTCGTGAATTTGGACGCGGCTTCCTTAGCAGCCTCTACGGAGTCTATAATGCCAGGAATTAGATCGGTGAGTGGAGAGTCGTCCGCTTTGATGAGTTTAGCGAACTTTTTCCAATTGATGATAGTCTTAGTGGGTGGCCCTGAAGGGGATTCTATGCCTAGCTTGAAAACAACTGGGCGATGGTCTGAATCTAATTCTGATAGTGATTCTATAGACCGCAGCCAGAGGGCGACGTTCTTTAGAATCACTATGTCCAGTACTTCTGGATGGCCGTGATTGCCGGTGGGAAACCGGGAAGGTGTCGGTGGACCTACTATGGAGAGGTTGTACCTGTCCGCTAGGCGTTCCAACAATAGTCCTCTTGGACATGTCTTGGTGGAATTCCAAGTGTGTTCTTACAGTTTAGGTCTCGGTCAGAAGGACGGAATCTCCCATGTTGAGGAGTAACCGAATATCATTCTCTAAGATTGGTTTGAAGAGGATTGATATACGGAAGCTATAATGATTGGCTGATGGCCTGTGAGAAAGATCTGGCAAATAGACACTTCGATGTTTTCGAGAGCCGCAGGCGGATCTAACGGGACGCAGTGGTAGTGTCTTTTTGTAGTATATAAGGGTTCCGCCGCCCTTATTAGCGAGTCTGTCATTGCGGACGAGTCTATAATTTGGTATTTTCGGGTCGCGTATACTCGGTTTTAAAAATGACTCCTGTACGCACAGGATGTCAGTTGATGCGCGGTAGCGAAATCTCGGATTAGGTCACGTTGGCCGGCGACACTGTTTGCGTTAAACGTCGCGATGCTTAGGGCTCTAGGTTTGATACGCGCGAGACGTGCGTCAGCGGGCAATGGGATATTCCTATTAAAAAACCGCCATTAGAAATTTTTAAGCTTTAAAGCCCACGATGGCTTGGATCATACTAACGTGATCGATTGTGGCCTGTATTCTGGCCTGCGCGTCGCCGTTCGTTCGGCGTATTTTGTCGGCGAAGACAAGGAGCTCGTTCACGTCGAAGAGCCCTATGAATTCCGCGACGACTGCGGAGTCGGGGGTTGCCTGCTTGGGGACGTTCGCGGGGGCGGTGACCGGTCGTGGGGTCACCTTCGGCGCGGTCGCGGGCCTTATCCACGCGTTCGTGGTCGGGGCAGGGGCTGGGTGATACACTTGCGGGGCTGAGGGCGCCGCAGGTGTCCTAG
>CAKJTV020000288.1:5000-24523 GCA_917862395.2 Heliconius sara
TATGTGAATATAAAAATTTCATTTTTTTTTTTTTTTTTCTGATGGACTTCTGCTGTTGACCTGGAATGGTCTTAAACAGCGTCACCGGACTGGGAGGGGCGAGTGTAGCTCGCCCCTGAAGAAGAAATTACGGGCAATGAAGGGCGCTCGTGCAGTGTTAGCGATCGCAGGGGAATACCCCGCGTGCGCTGATCATGGGGGATTTCGGCCGTCGGGCCCCGCCGCGCCGAGGCGCGGGCGTGCCGTGAGATATGACTGGCCTCGCCGCCTCGTACGGCGGCGGAGAGTGGGACGTGGGACTGAGGAGTGGATCCTCCTATGTATTGGGCGTTTGCGGTGGTTATTGGGTCGTCGGGGTCCAGCAGGAGGCTTCGAGGGCGGTCGAAGACGTGGGTGCTGGTGAGGAGCGTAGTTACACGCTTCGACAATCAGTGTGGTTGGAGTGGGAATCTGCACGCTCGTTAGTAGCGCTTGGCCAGGCGCTTGCAGAATTCCTTGAGCGATTCTAGCTCGAAGTCTTTGTGTAGGTCAACGTTGCCGTACGTACCTGGGCATCCGGATGCCATTCGAAGGAATTTATTTTGAACCCTCTGAAGGAGGTCTATGTGGTGTGTGCCGAATACGACACAAACATAGGTCATGACGAGACGAATGCAAGTTTGTACAATGTCAGCTTGTTACGAAGTGACATTTTTACCTCCGCTTGCAGAATGAGCGGATACAGCCTGTTCATGACGTATGTGGCTTTGTTCCTGACATACGTGATGTTGCGGCCGGAAGGAGAATTTCGAGTCTAGTACGACGCCTAGGTATTTGACCTTGGATTCCCAGGGAATCGGTTTGCCTTGTAGGAAGATAGTCGAGACGGTCTCGTAGCGCTTACGCGGAAAGAGGACGGCTACGCTTTTCTCCGGGTTAACCTCAAACCGCCACTTGGCTGAACCAGGCGCCTAGGGCGTCGGCAGCTGGTTGCAGTCTTTCGGCTAGGATCCAAGCGGAGCGATCCGTGGTGTTAACGGGCGGGTCGTCAGCATACATCGCAAGTTCGACTTTATCGGTACGCGGTATGTCGCTGGTGTAAAGCGCGTATAATAGCGGTGGACAGAGTGGAGCCTTGCGGGACTCCGGCGCGAACGAGTCTAGAGGACGATAGGGTCCCTTCTATCTGTATCGGAACGTGCGATTCGACAGGTATTCCCGAATTGATGTGAACGAGAGAGTCTGGCAGGGCCATACGACGGAGCTTGAAGAGCAGGCCGTTGTGCCAGACCTTGTCGAAGGCTTTGGCGATGTCTAAGAAGATTGCAGCCGTGTCGCTACGAATCGATCTACGGACGTTGTATTTCGCGATGTGTTCGGTGAGTCGGTGAACTTGGTGTATGGACGAGTGGTGGGGTCTGAAACCGAACTGTTCGTTTGATGAACAGTTTGTTTAGCCTCGACTATTTCCTTTAATCTACTGAGAATGATTCTCTCGTAGATTTTCCCTAAACTACTAATGAGACTGATGGGTCTGTAGCTTGAGGGAAGGTTGGCGGGTTTTTTTGGGCTTGCGAATGCCTATTACTATTGCTTCCTTCCATTCGGTAGGAAAGGAGCAGCCTGCTAATAGAGCATTGAAAATAAGGACTAGTAGGGAGACGAAGTGAATCGGAAGGGACTTTAGGACTTTGTTTGGGATTTTGTCCGGCCCCGGGGCCTTTTTTGGGTTTAGGTCCTTGAGAATGGACCTGACCTCGTCTACGTTTGTGGGGCGAACCGGTTCGCCCGTCGGGGGCATCGAAGCCCACTCTGTGACCTCGGAGTCCACTTCCGACAAGTGATCCGGGTCACATGGTAAGGTGCTAGGGGAACATTGTGCCTCTAGGCTGTCCGCTAGGCATTCAGCCTTCTCAGTGTCGTCGGCCGCTATCGAGTTATCGGTTTTTGTAAGGGGGAGGCATAGTCGCCACTGTGTCGGATCAGAAAGGTTCTCGACAGCGCCCAGTATGCCTGGGACGATGGCGAGAGTCCTTCGAGTCGACTATCCCAAGACTCACCTCTGAGCTGTTCAAATTGGGATTTGACTTGTCTCCTAAGATTGTTTAGTTTACTGCTGTTTGCGGCATTCGGGCACGCGTCGTGAGCTCTAGTAGCAGCGTTTTTGCGTCGGATTAGCTCCCTGAGCTTCCCTGAGATCTCAAATCTACCTTCGGGCAGATCTGGGACCTCTTTCGAGCAGCTGAGGAGAGCTTGTTGTATGAATGTCGTGAATTTGGACGCGGCTTCCTTAGCAACCTCTACGGAGTCTATAATGCCAGGAATTAGATCGGTGAGTGGAGAGTCGTCCGCTTTGATGAGTTTAGCGAACTTTTTCCAATTGATGATAGTCTTAGTGGGTGGCCCTGAAGGGGATTCTATGCCTAGCTTGAAAAACAACTGGGCGATGGTCTGAATCTAATTCTGATAGTGATTCTATAGACCGCAGCCAGAGGGCGACGTTCTTTAGAATCACTATGTCCAGTACTTCTGGATGGCCGTGATTGCCGGTGGGAAACCGGGAAGGTGTCGGTGGACCTACTATGGAGAGGTTGTACCTGTCCGCTAGGCGTTCCAACAATAGTCCTCTTGGACATGTCTTGGTGGAATTCCAAGTGGTGTTCTTACAGTTTAGGTCTCCGGTCAGAAGGACGGAATCTCCCATGTTGAGGAGTAACCGAATATCATTCTCTAAGATTGGTTTTGAAGAGGATTGATATACGGAAGCTATAATGATTGGCTGATGGCCTGTGAGAAAGATCTGGCAAATAGACACTTCGATGTTTTCGAGAGCCGCAGGCGGATCTAACGGGACGCAGTGGAGTGTCTTTTTGTAGTATATAAGGGTTCCGCCGCCCTTATTAGCGAGTCTGTCATTGCGGACGAGTCTATAATTTGGTATTTTCGGGTCGCGTATACTCGGTTTAAAAATGACTCCTGTACGCACAGGATGTCAAGTTGATGCGCGGTAGCGAAATCTCGGATTAGGTCACGTTGGCCGGCGACACTGTTTGCGTTAAACGTCGCGATGCTTAGGGCTCTAGGTTTGATACGCGCGAGACGCGCGTCAGCGGGCAATGGGATATTCCTATTAAAAACCGCCATTAGAAATTTTTAAGCTTTAAAGCCCACGATGGCTTGGATCATACTAACGTGATCGATTGTGGCCTGTATTCTGGCCTGCGCGTCGCCGTTCGTTCGGCGTATTTTGTCGGCGAAGACAAGGAGCTCGTTCACGTCGAAGAGCCCTATGAATTCCGCGACGACTGCGGAGTCGGGGGTTGCCTGCTTAGGGACGTTCGCGGGGGCGGTGACCGGCCGTGGGGTCACCTTCGGCGCGGTCGCGGGCCTTATCCACGCGTTCGTGGTCGGGGCAGGGGCTGGGTGATACACTTGCGGGGCTGAGGGCGCCGCAGGTGTCCTAGTGAGGTTAGGATAGGGTTTTGAAACCCTACCCGACCTGCCGCCCTGCCCAACATGCTTGCGGCGCGGGGCCCTGGGGCACCCGCGGTAATTAGCGGGGTGTCCCTGGGTCTCGCACAGCACGCAGCTAGGCGGAACGGCGGGGTCTGGGACCTTGCGGGGACAGTCCGCAGTCCCGTGGTCTCCCAGGCATTTGACGCACCTCGGACGCGCGTTGCAGTTGCGGGCCGAGTGTCCGTAAAGTTGGCAGCGATGACACTGCCCAATTAGACCGCGGTTACGAGGGGGCTCCACGCGGAGCCCCGTCAGGTAGCATATTGCCCTGACGTTAAAAATCTGTTTCCCGGCGGGGGAGTGGTCTAAGATAGCTAATACGCTATCAAAGGGTTTTTTATCTCTGAAATGGTACATCCGGTGTACCTCGCGAACCGGCAGTCCCTGGGACTGTAGATCTTGGAGAACGAGGCTGGCCTCAATCTCCTTCGGGATTCCTTTGATGACCACCCTAAGGTGGCGTTCGTCCTCCAACGCGTACGTATGGAAGCCGACGTTGGCCTCTCTTAGGTGAGCCGTGAGGCGGCGGTGGTCCGACGTCGCAGGGCACTGGACCTTGATGCCCTCCTGGGTGGCGCGTGCAGTGGTGAAATTCACCTTCTGTACGATCATCCAGGCTGACACCTTGTCCCAGGCCTGCTTGTCCTGTATAATAACAGGCGGGGGCATGCGGGCCCGTGGCGTCGCGTTCGCGATGGCCTGAGGGGCCGACGGTGGACGCGCGGTTGCGGTGGCCTGAGGGGCCAACGGTGGACGCGCGATTGCGGTGGCCTGAGGGGCCGTCGGTGGGCGCGCGGTCCCGGTGGCCGGAAGGGCCGTTGGAGAGGGCGCGCGGGCGGCCTGAGGGGCCACATTTGTCTTGCCAGCATAGAGCGGGGAAACGCCGCTGCTGACCCGTGAGTCAGGAGCGGTTATTTTCGCGGCTTTTTTTGGCGTCTTGGAGGGCGCGGCCGTCTCGACGACCTTCGCCTTCCGTTTTGCCGCTTTGGTGACGACGGTCTCGAAACCGTCGTCTTCGCATGGGGCCACCTCCATCTCCGTAACGACGGAGTTGGCCGGAGCATCGGTTGAGGGGCTCGAACCCTCAAACACCTCGGGGGCGTTGCACTGTAATGACTGTGCGAAAGCCGCCAGTCCGTCATACGCATTTGCGTGGAAATCCTTAAGGAAAGCCAGTAGGTTTTCCTTCGGGAGCGCCAGAATAAATGCGTCCATATCGGTAATTCAAAACCCTGAGGGGGTTACAAAACGAAATTAATAGAAAAATAAACTAAAAATTTCATGGGGAATTTTTGTATTTATACCTAGCGCCGTACGTAACGCGCGCATTTAGTGGGGACGCGAGCGAGCGAACCCGCAGACGATTGCGCACGACGTTGCACGACAATCGACGATGTAGACAGACTGATTCTTTTCTTTTGAGTTCTTTTTTTTATATATATATATATATATATATATATATATATATATATATATATTATTTAAAAAGAATAATTATAAAAGAAAAAAAAATAAATAAATAAATAAAATAAGAATGTTAATCAACCAACCTCTTTGCTTAATAAAAAGATGTGTTCTTTTTATAAAACAAAAGACGCATGACGCATGACGCATGGTCGGAAAATTCGAGAAAATTTGAGAAAACTTGGAGCTTGAACTTTGAATAAGTTCTGTAAAAGTATCGAGGTGTTTGATTTCTTTGCATGTTGTTTTGTTTTTTTTTTTTTTTTTTTTTTCTTGTTTTATGTTTATATTCATTAATATACAAAATTAATTTGTGTTTATACTGTTTTCCAGTGTGAGTGCAAGATAGAAAGGTGCAAAAAGCGAGGCAAAGTCGGTGTGATACATCACAATACATAATAAGGTTAGTTTATTTATCGTCACCTACTTACCGCCACCTAGTCACTTATGATAGTGGACATTATATATATATATATATATATATATATATTATATATTTCCTCCAGAAGACGAGACGTTCGTCGTAGAAACTTTACCATTCATATATATATATATTATATGTATGTAGGTGTATTTAGAAACTTTTGTTAGCCCTGAGAAGGGCTTTTTGTCGTGCTATTATTGCACATATACACACACACACACACACGCGCGCGCGCGCGCGCGCGCGCGTGCGTTATTTAACGTTCGTTTAGCACTTATTATATTTAATATATTCACTTTTTCGGCGTGGCGGACGCGGCCTTCTTTGCCGCCGGCTTGGACCTGGGCGTCGCTGCCTTCTTTGGCTTGGGCGCTTTGGGCTTCTTCGTCGGTGGCTTGGCGGTCTTCTTCGCCTTCGAAGCGGCGGCGGCGCCGCCCTTCGCCTTCGAAGCGGAGGATGCGCCGGAGGCGGAGGCGGAGGCCTTCTTGGCTGCGGCGGCGGGCTTCTTCTTCGCAGCGGCCGCCTTCTTGTCCTTCACTGCCGCCTTCGATTTAGACTTTGATGGCGAGGACGCTGCGGCAGCCGCTGCGATGGCTGCTGCGGCCCCCTTCTTGCCGGCCCTGCCGCCAGCGGACGCAGCCGCTGGCGCTCCGGACGCCTTCTTCGACCTCGACGAGGCGGAGGCCGACGACGACGCGCCCGACGCTGCGGCGGAGGAGCCCTTACCGGCGCCGCCGGCCGCCGATTGTTTGCTCTTCGAAGCGGATGATTTGGACTCGAGTTTGAAACTGCCAGAGGCGCCCTTGCCCTTGGTCTGTATCAGGGCGCCGGACTCGACGGCGCTCTTTAGGTATTTTCTAATGAACGGGGCCAATTTCTCAGCGTCCACCTTGTACTGGGCCGCTATGTACTTTTTGATAGCCTGCAGAGACGAACCGCTGCGCTCCTTGAGCTCCTTAATGGCGCTGTTGACCATCTCGGATGTCTTGGGATGGGTCGGTTTCGCTTTCGGCTTCTTGGCGGCGGCGGCGGCGCCGCCGGCGCCCGCTGACTTGGGTTTCTTTGCCGGGGTGACGGGAGCGGGAGCTTCTGATGCTACAGCGGCGTCGGCCATTATTATTATTATTATTTATTTATTTGTTAATTATTACACGCACACGATCACTCACAAAGAGAACTAGATTGTTACGAACGGCGAACGACGCGGGAATTATAGTTTATATACGCACGCACACACATATATATACATATATATATATATATATCGAGGACTACGTCGAACGATACTGGCGTGGCAGAGGTCGCTAGTGGCAGTAAGAGCGGTAGCGATACCGTGAGGAGAGCCGCGGTGTCGCTGGACATTTTCTCGTACGAACGCTTAAAACTTTTCACTAACAGGCGTCTAGAAAATTATAATTTTTACATTATTCGAGACGTTGAGACGGACCCGCGACACGCAAGGGCCTCGTCCGTGAACCTGTCCACCGGCTCGCGGACCGAAAGCTATGGCACGCGTCGATTTGAATGAAATACGAGCTCTCAAATTCGTCGAAGTGCTACGTGCGTACCTCCGGTCGTGTTTAAAAGTTATTTTTCTCTATAAAAATGTAATGAAACAATGATGCTTTTCGACAGATCGAAAGCGAAGAATACCCGCCCGCCCGGAGACATCGAAAGATCGCCGTGCGACCGTCCGTCGACCTCCTCGAGGACCTCCAAGTGGAGCATCGTAAAACACCCGATGCCCTCGCTCAGCGACAGCGGCCCACCGCGGCCGCCGTTGAGAGAGAGTACGCCGAGTGTTGTTACAGGGGTGAGTGTGTGTGTATATATATATTATTAAGATTGTCTTGTCTTTCCTCGTTCTCGTTTAGAATTTAAACTTTAATATGAACAAAAAAAAAAAAAAAAAAAGAATAAAAATTATATATTATCTCGCACTCGCCGTCGTCGTCGTCGTCGTCGTCGTTCTCGTCGTAGTCATCATCGTTTCATATCGAAGGGGAGACATTTCTAATAATTGTATATTGCAAATTTAATTACAAACGTTCCTTCCTACCACAACAATCGAATATTAATTATAATATATATGTGTACATACATAAGAATAATAATAGGCATCACCCATCATTAAATCTGTTTCGTATTAAGTGTATAGGTAATACACCTTTCATTATTATTTTTATTTATTTATTTATATACAAAAAAAAATAAATAAATAAATAAAAGGAATTCAATATGTATATAGTTAACTCCCAATTCCCTACATATATCCTATCTATCTTAGTGAGTGTAACAATGCTAGATTATAGTGTATAGCGTGTGGTGTGTGTGTAGTAATATAATAGTCATGATAAAATCATGAATTTTTTTTTTTGTTTTTTTTTTTTTTTAATGTTTACCACAGACTTAGTTGCTAATGCCAACGTGTCAGTGTGGCGGCAACAAGTTCGGGACGTCCTTGTGGTCGAGAAACGTATTTTATTTATTTTTGAAATTTCTTTTGGCCCTGAGAAGGGCCTTTTTTTTTTTTTTTGTCCTCACAATAGTGAGCCGACGGAGAGAGAGATGAGAAGAGATTATGAGAGGAGGGGGGGGGTGGTGGGGATACTGGTTCGAGCGTCATAATCTAGATGTAAACGATTACGCTGACACACTTCACAATTCTCGCTCTCGTCGGTTTCACTAGAGTGGCTGGCTGGCTGACGGACTGACTGGTCTTCGTGGTTCCATTATTATTGTTAACCGCCGAAGCCGTACAGAGTGCGTCCCTGCCGCTTCAGGGCGTACACGACGTCCATGGCGGTGACGGTCTTCCTCTTGGCGTGCTCCGTGTACGTCACGGCGTCCCGGATCACGTTCTCGAGGAACACCTTCAGCACTCCGCGAGTCTCCTCGTATATCAGGCCGGATATACGTTTGACGCCGCCCCTCCGGGCGAGACGACGGATCGCCGGCTTCGTGATACCCTGGATGTTATCACGCAGCACTTTCCTGTGACGCTTCGCTCCACCTTTCCCCAGACCCTTTCCACCTTTACCGCGACCGGTCATGTTGACTATACACTTGTATTGATTCTCGCGAGTGACGGAGAGACGTCCGACTGCGAACGTACAGTTGAAACTTGTGATACTTGTAGAACGTTGTCTTCTGACATCTGGCTCTTACGCCAGGAAACGGCATCAGGGCGTGAGCCCTCTGGCCGTGGTGCTCTTGCGGCACCCATCACTATGGGTGCGTCTGTGGGGGGGCATTTAGCCCACTAAAGAAAATTTGTGAACCTGCTGTTTAGCAGGGGCACAGGGAGAAGAGGAGATCAGGGGGATGGGAAGGATGAGCGGAATGCCACCTGGGCGGTCAAGCTCAGCCGGGTGAGACCCTCGGTTGCCCGAGGGAGGCCCAGCTTAAGCGACCAGCGACCGAGGTGGCAGCTCAGGAGTCAGGCACGGGATGGGAGTCAGGAGGGGGAAGAAGATCGCGCGGTAGTCGACGAACATCGGGCGGCCGTGAGTGCCACGGCGCGATGCTGCGTAGGTGCAGGTGGTCGGAGATGTCGGCACGGCGAAACGCGTTAGTCGCGAGCCGACCGACATGAACCTCCAGGCTCTCCATTCTCAAGTCGCGGTGGAGAGTGGTGTTGCGTACGAAGTAGGGAGCCTGGGTAACGCGCCGGAGGGCGACGTTCTGGACCACCTGCAGGATGTTTCTTTGGTTAGGACTGGCAAGCGCATACCACGCTGGAGCTGCGTAGGTAAGGTGCGGCCTAACGTAGCTCTTGTACAGCGCGAGCTTCACTTTGAGCGGGAGGCGGGAGCGGAAGAGGGGGCGCAGTAGGTGCAGCGCTACCTTAGCTGCGTTGGCAGCCCTCTTAACTTGCCCCGTCATGGAGAGCCTTCTGTCCAACGTGACGCCGAGGTACGTCACGGTGGGCTTCCAAGCGATCCGCTGGTCCTGCAGGCACAGCGGAGGAGGCAAACTAGTGTGGCACCCAAACGAAATGGCCTGGGTTTTGGCCACGTTGAGCGCGAGCCTCCACTCCGCCAGCCAATTCGGCAGCAGATCCAGGGCGCGCTGTAGCTTGGTGGCGGCATGCTTGGGGTTTAGGCTCTTCGACATGAGGGCGATGTCGTCCGCGTAGAGGGCGAGCATAGTGTCCTCGCTGGTTGGTACGTCGTTAGTGTACCAGGAGTAGAGCGCAGGGGATAGAATGCTCCCCTGGGGTACACCAGCGGCGATCGGGTGGCTGCACGAAAGGGCACTCTCCACCCTTACGCAGAACGATCTGCCGCTGAGGAAGTCTGCTATTGTTCGTACCAGGTGGTACGGGGTGCCAGCTCGGAGCACTTTGAGGATTAGCCCCGGGTGCCAGACGCGATCGAAGGCGCTGTCGACGTCTAGGAAGGCTGCAACAGCACTCTCCTTCCTATTGGTGGCTGCTGCAGCGTAGTGAAGCACCCTGGCCACTTGGAGAGTCGTCGAGTGGCCACTGCGGAAGCCAAACTGTTCTTGCCGCGGATGGAGGTGCGGCAGGAGAAGCGGAAGGAGAAGCTTCTCGAACAGTTTGGCTACTGAGCTCAGAAGGGTGATGGGCCGGTATCCTTCCGCCCGACGGATGTTTTTGCCGGGCTTTGGGAGCGCGATGACCAGGCCCTCCTTCCACGCCTGAGGAAGGTAGCCCAGGCGCAGAATGGCGCTGAAGAGCCTGGCCAGTGCTGCGATGCTCTTGGGTGGTAAGTGTCGTAGCGCCCCGTTGGTGATGCCATCCAGGCCGGGAGCCTTTCTCGCCTTCAGCCCTCCGATCGCCTTTCTGACAGCGGAGGGCGACATGTACGGTGGTGGTGGCAGCGGTAATTGCGGAGCAGCCAAGAGGGTCCGCAACTCTTCTTCCATTCTAGCGTGGAAGGAGGGCCGCACACTTGGGTGCGGCTGGAACTTGGACGCTAGGTGGTCCGCCAGGATTTCAGCTCTGTCCTCCGCTGCGTAACGGAGGGAGCCGTCAGGATGGTATAGTGGTCTGGTTGGAGGCCTCTTCTTAGTCAACTGGCGGCACAGGAGGTTCAGCGAGGGCTGGTCCTCGCTAGCCCTCTCAATTCGGTGCTCCCAGGCGTTGGAGGCATCGACATTGAGCGCTCCTCGGATGCGCTCGATGAGCTGATTTAGTTTGGTTTTCAGCGCTGGATCTCTTGTCGCCTGCCACTCCGCTCGGGTCCTCCTCTTGCGCTGAATTAGCTGGGAGATTTGCCTGGAAGTCGGCGGCAGGCGGTGGGAGCTTGGTGGGGATGTGGCATCGTGCATCGCATCTTGGATGGAGGTTGTGATCTGCGAGGCCAGATCATCGATGTCGGCCGGGCTGCTGAGAGGGGCGAAACTCATCCCCCGTTGGTGCTGCAGGAGCGAAGCCTCGTATCGCTCCCAAGAGATCTTGCCTCTGGTCGGAGGGCCATTTGCCAGGGTCAACCCGCCAGAGAGAGTGATCAAGACGGGCTGATGGTCCGATCCGAAGGCGTCGGGCAGTGTCTCCAGGTCCACGGCATCCAGGCCCTGGTACACCGCCAGGTCTATGGTTGTGGGTTGTTTGCTGGCGTCGAAAGTGGTAGTGGGTTGGTTCTTGAGGGCCAGCCACCTCGTAACCAGCGCGTTGGGCATCTCTAAAAGAGACGCCGGCCATCAGGGCAGGCGTAGTTGCAGTGCCATGCGGGGTGTTTGGCGTTAAAGTCACCTGCCGCCAGCGTTGGGCTGGTGCTGGTGAGGAGTGAACGCACCTCTCCGACGTTCAGGGGGGTGCTGCAGGGACGGTACAGCGCGAAGAGCCGTAGCGGTCTGGCTTCATGATGGATCTCGACACCCAGGGACTGGAACGACTGGGTGCCGAGGTCAGGCAGCGGCTGGAAGATGATGCCTCTACGGACCGCCACCAGGAGACCTCGCCAAGCCGTCAGGGAGGTTGTGTCCTGGCGAAGTGCGTGGTACCCCGGGAGATAGGCGGAGTGTTGCGGCATCAGGTGAGTCTCATTGATGAGGGCGACGTCTATCCTCTGGGTGCGCATGAGATGCCGGAGGAACACTTTCCTCCTCCTCAAGCCGCAGGCGTTCCAATAGAGAATACGAAGTTCTTCAGGCATTGAGGAGGAGACTCTTCATCCCATCGAGGACACATTGGACAGGGTCTCGACCTTCCCTCAAGGCGATAAGTACCTCCTTGAGGGTGTCGATAGCCCTGTCGATGGCCACATGTGCCGGCTGGTGGGAGTGAGCCGGAGGTGTCTGCTTTGGGCGGGCGGCATCAGGGGCCGCGGTAGTGGATGATTTCGTGGTGGCGGAGGGTGGTGGGGCTTGACCTTCTCTCTCCTTCTGCCTCTTGGTCCTCTTCCCCCCCCTCTTGTGTCTTCTGCCAGCGACTCTCTCGGACGGGAGATTCGCGGGCGCCATCAGGTTGGCAGCGTTGGCGTCTGTGGTGACCGTGTTGGTGGTGACTTTGGCGGGGCCTCTGGCTTGGCGGGAGGGTGCCAGTTGCGAGAGGGCAACTGTGCCCGCCCTCCTATTCTTTGCTTCTCTTTGGTATTGTTGGCACCCGGAATAGTTAGCCGGGTGCGCTCCTCCACAGTTGGCGCACGTGGCGGCGACGTCTAAGGGCCGTGGGCAGTCGCGCGCGAGGTGCTCTTCGCCGCACCTTACGCAGGCCTGCCGGCGGTGGCACCCATGACTGGAATGCCGGAAGGCCTGGCACCGGTGGCATTGCGCCGGGCCCTTCTTGCTCCTCCAGGCTTCAACTATGATACCCGGCATGCATAACAACTCCGTCACGTTGTAGATGCCGGGTACCAGGTTCGGGGTGTTTGCGAGGATGGCGAAGAAAATGCACCCCGGCCTCCCCTTCCTCGCTTTTATAGGACGGACAAACTCAGCCGTGAAGCCGAGTTCCGCCAGGGCATCTTGAATTTCTTCCGGCGTTGTGGTAGCCGGTAGCCCCCTGATGGCTACCTTTTTGCTCTTCTCTGCCGGAAGGGCATAAGAGAACCATGAAATGGTCTCTGACTTTTCCAGCTCGGAGAGGTACCGCTGTATAATGCGGTACTCTTCCTCCGAGCTGGGTGTGAAGCGCACTCCCTGTCCGAACGGGCGTGCGTTGGGAGCGTGACCGAGTTTGTCGCGCAGCGCTCTGAAGTGGTGTGCCCAGTCGGGGAGCTTCTCCTACCACTAGCGGTGGGAACCGCGGTCTCGGTGGGGGGGGGGGCGGCGTCGGCATCAGTGGCGATCTGTGCAGGTGCTTTATGAGCTGGTGCTGTGGTGGTGGGAGCCCGAAGGGCATCCGCGAAGGTGGTTTCACGCTGGCTGCTAGGACCGGGGGTGGCGGCCGCAGCTCCAGGGGTGTTGGTGGTTGCAGAGGCCCTCCGATCTACTTGTTTGTAGACTCGGGGGTCGCGGGGGTTGGGGGTTGGAGCGGGGCGCGGTTGTGCGCAGACCCGCTTAGCAACTTCCTCCTCGTCGGCACCTTCAGAGGGCCGAGGTCTTCTTATGGGCGTCAGCGGTGGTGGCTGTAAGGCCGCTCCCTGCGGTACACCGGCAGCCGCTGCGTTGGCGCGCTCAAGCTCCTCGCCCTTGTCGCTCAAGAACATGGCAATATGCTGCATGAGCGACCGGGAGAGAGCTCCGCGCTTCTGGAGCTCGGCCACGACGAGCATGTCCGAGTTCAGCTGCGTCTGCGGCGACAGCTCGACCTCCATGCGGGGCGGAGCTGAGGGGGAGCGTTGCTGTGCAAACGGCTCCCTGGCGGCGGTCCTAGAGGGCCGCTGCGGCATCATATCTTGGGTGCGCGGGGGGGTGGTAACCCGGCCCGCGGGGGGGGTGGTCTTCATTCTCAATGTGGAGTTCGAAGCGCCGGGTGGGCGCGCGGTAACATCGCGCGCCTCCGGTGTCCGAAATGATTCCACATCGTCGACGGGCCTGCGCGGGGGGAGGCCTTGGGGGGTGGCGGCAGTGCTGGTCGTCGCCATGAACGGCGAAGATGGCTGAGGACTCCTGCCCGGGAACGGCGGCGGAGCGGAGCTCATGATGGTACCACGGGGGGTTGGGGCGGGGGGGGGTATGGCTACCTCCCGACGCCTCTTCCCTAACCTCAAGAGGGGAGCGGGGCCGCGAGAGGGAACGATCCCTCCGCGCCCGGCTACGGCCCTCCATCGTGGTGACGGCTACACGAGGTGCCCGCACCCGGCAGTCATCGGTCCGGCCGGACCGGAAGCTCGAGTGAGGCGACGATTGCGCGTCGCGGTCGCGTCGCGGCGCCTTACTAGGCGCTGGCAAACTCAGCGAGTATTTATATTACTAAATACGTTGAGTTTTTCGAAAGTTGGCTGACTCGTGCCGGAGGTGTTGCTCCTACGGCGGGCAGGCGACTCCTACTTGTAGAGCTGTCTGTCTTCGTCCAGCCGAGGCTGGGGTACGGCATCAGGGCGCTAGCCCTGTGACCGTGGTTTCTGGCGGCACTCATAGCTATGAGTGCGTCTTTGTGTTGGGCACTAGGCCCGAGGGACGTGTGTTTACCCCTGGGTAAACACAGTGCAGGGAGGCGGAGAAATGGATGAGCATGTGTCGACCTGGGCGGTCAGCCCAGCCGGGTGAGACCCACGATCATACGTGGGAGGCCCAGCTCAGGCGACCAGCGACCAAGGTGACGCTCAGGGAGTGGAGTTGGGAAGGGGGAGGATGTCCCTCGGGAGGCGATGCCTCGCGTCCGGTGGTCTGGTGTGCAGCGGTGCGATATTTCTCAGATGCAGGTGGTCCGATGCATCGGCGCGGCGGAACATTTTGGCTGCGAGCCGGCCGATGTGCTCCTCCAGGCTCTCCATACGCAGGTCGCGGTGGAGGACAGCGTTCCTCACGCAGTATGGAGCCTGGGCCACTCGCCTGAGGGCGAGGTTCTGGACCACCTGCAGATTCCTCTTCTGTCGGGGGCTGGTGAGCGCGTACCACGCCGGGCCTGCGTACGTCAGGTGCGGTCTGACATAGGCCTTGTACAGCGCCAGTCTCGTCCGCATTGGCAAGCGGGAACGAAACAGAGGGTGCAACAGGAACGCGGCGGCGCGTGCCGCTTGGGTGGCTTTTTTGACATGCCTGGTCATGTTCAGGCGCCTGTCCAAGGCGACCCCGAGGTAGGTCGCCGTGCTGCTCCATGCGATCTGCTGGTCCTGCAGGGTCAGCGGAGGAGGCTGTCGCCGGTGGTTCCCAAAGCTGATCAACTGGGTTTTACCAACATTTAGTGCGAGCCTCCACTCCGCCAACCAGGCCGGCAGTTGGTCGAGGGCACGCTGGAGCTTGTGCGCTGCATGGTTCGGGTTCAGCGACTTGGTGACCAGGGCAATGTCGTCGGCGTAGAGCGCCAACAATGTGTCCTGTTGCACCGGGATATCGTCCGTGTACAGGCTGTACAAGGCCGGAGAGAGGGAACTCCCCTGTGGTACTCCGGCGGAAATCGGGTGGCTGCTGGAGAGTGCACTCTCCACCCGAACGCGGAAGGTCCTGCCGCGGAGGAAATCGGCGAGGACGAGCGCGACGTGGTGGGGAGTGTCGGTGAGCAGGAGCTTGTGGAGGAGCCCCGGGTGCCACACGCGGTCAAAAGCGCGCGACACGTCCAGAAACGCCGCCACTGCGCTCTCTTTCTTGTTGAGGGCGCCGGAAATATGGTTCACCACTCTGGCCACTTGCAGGGTGGTGGAGTGGCCGCTGCGGAAGCCGTGTTGTTCTTCCCTCGGCGCGATGTGTGGAAGCAGCAGAGGGAGGATGAGCCTCTCGAACAGCTTGCTCACCGCACTGAGCAAGGTGATGGGGCGGTAGCTGTCCGGGTTGCGGGGGCTCTTCCCCGCCTTGGGCAGCATCACGACCAGGCCCTCCTTCCACGCCTGGGGGAAGTATCCCAGACGCAGAATGGCGTTGAAGAGCCTGGTCAGGGCGGCGATGGTCCTGAGGTCCAGGTGCCGGAGTGCAGCGTTGGTAATCCCGTCCGGGCCGGGGGCCTTCCTTGCCTTTAACCTGGCTATGCACTTCCTGACGCAGGTAGGCGAAAGGAAAGGCGGCGCTGGTAGTGGCCGTGATGGAGATGCCAACGAGTGTGCGACGGCCCTCTCCATCCGTGCGTGGACGTCCGGGCATTCACTGTGGTTCGGGCGGCAGACACTGGCCAGGTGATCGGCCAGTATCTCCGCTCTCTCCACCGCGGTATAGCGGAGAGATCCATCCGGGTGAGACAGGGGGTGTGTAGCTGGCCGCCGCTTGGTGAGTTGGCGGCAGAGGCGGTTGAGCGACGGCTGGTCAGCGTCTGCTTCAGCGATCCGGCGATCCCAGGACTCGGCCGCAGCGTCCGTGAGCGCCGCCCGGATCTGGTCTATTAATTGGTTGAGCCGGTTTTTAAGTGACGGGTCCCTCGTCCGCTGCCACTCGGAGCGGATTTTTCGCTTCCGCTCTACGAGCGCTCGGGTGCGCGCGGGGACCGGCGGCAGCTTGCGCGGGGAGGCGGGTGACAGGGCCTCCTCCATAGCCTCCCGGATCGATGACGTAATGTCGGCCTCCAGGCGGTCTATGTCGGCGCTGGTTGAGATAGGTTCCCTGGTGGGAGGGTTCCGCATCCTGAGGTGGGCCTCAAAGCGTTCCCACACGATGCGTCTGCCAGGCCGGGGTGCCGTGGCAAGGGTTAGCCGGCCCGACAGAGTGACGAGAACCGGCGCATGGTCCGAGCCGTAGGCGTCGGGAAGGGTTTCAAGGCCCATACCGTCGAGGCCGCGGTGCACCACGATGTCGATGGTCGTGGGCTGGTATTTGTCGGCATGGGGGTAGTGGGTAGGCTCCTCCGGGCCCACCACCCCATACCCGCTCCTACAGGCGTCTTCAAACAGGCGGCGGCCCGTGGTGCAGGTGGAGAGGCACCTCCACGCCGGGTGCTTGGCGTTCCAATCTCCTGCGGCCAGCGTGGGAGTGGATCCGTCCAGCAAACTGTGGACGTCGCGCATCATGAGGTGTTGGGTTCCCGGGCGGTACACGGCGAATACGCGAGTGCACTGTGCACCTATATGCGCCTCAACACCCAGGGCTTGAAGTGATTGGGTGTTGAGCGCCGGAAGCTGGTGGTAGACGATGCCGCGGCGAACAGCGACGAGCAGACCTCTGTACGCGTTGTCGGCCGGGCAGTCCAGGCGGCTGATGTTGTAACCCGGGATGTTCACCGAGTGTGCTGGTTGGAGGTGCGTCTCGTTGATGAGCACGACATCCACAGAGTGCTCTTGCAGCAGGTGGCGTAAAAATGGTACCCTATGACGAAGGCCCGCGGCGTTCCAATAGATAATACGTGTACTATCCATTGGTAACTAACTTCATCATAAGGTCCACAACCGTCTGGACAGGGTCCCGACCCTCCCTCAAGGCGAGGAGCACCTCCTTGAGTGTGTCGAGAGCCCTGTCAATCGAGGTACTCGTGTTCGAATTTGCCGGAAGGGGTTGGGCCATGGGCGTGGCTTCCGGGGCGTGTGTGGGCCGGGCTTCTGCGGCGGAAATGCGGTTGCGCGCTTCCGCTATGCGGGTGCGCGTCGGTTCCGTGCGGGTGGGTGCCGACTCGGGTGCGTGTTGTGGGGCAGCGGAGGGGGGAGACCTGCCTTCGGCCTCTCTTCCCCTTCCCCCTCTTCTTCTTCCTCCTCGCAGCTCCTCTCTCTGTAGGGGGGTTGGCGGGGGCCATCAAGGGTCGTTGCTTGAGCGCTAGTTGCGACCATATTGGTGGCCACTGGCGCGGATGGTGGCCCTGTCGGGCGTCGGGCGGGTTTAGGTTGGGAGAGGGCCACGGTGCCGGCCCTCTTGTTCCTGATTTCCTGCCGGTACTGCGGGCAGGCGGAGTGGTTGGCAGGGTGTGGCCCCCCCGCAGTTGGCGCATGTAGCGGGTTCTTCCCGAGGGCGCTGGCAGTCTCGCGCGGGGTGCTCCCCCCCGCACCTCACGCATGCCAGGCGTCTGTGACAGCCGTGGCTCGAGTGTCGAAACGCCTGGCAGCGGTGGCATTGGGCTGGGCCACGCTTGGCCCGCCATGCTTCGATTTTGATGCCTGGCATGTAGAGTAGCTCTGTAACGCTGTAAATGCCAGGCACCACGTCGGGAGTGTTCGTAAGGACTGCGAAGAATACGCAGCCCGGGCGGCCCATCCTGGCCCGTATGGGCCTGACGTACTCCGCCTGGTATCCCAGCTCTCCCAATGCCTCGATTATTTCGTCCGGTTCGGTGGTCGCGGGCAGGCCACGGATCGCCACCTTGCGGTTGAGCTCTGAGGGGAGCGCGTAGGAGAACCAGGAAAGTCTCACCGTCTTCTCCAATTCGCACAGGTACCGTTGGATGATCCTATATTCCTCGATGGAACCTGGCGAGAATCTCATGCCCTTTCCGAAAGGGCGCGCGTTGGGCGCATGGCCCAGCAGGTCCTTGATAGCGCGGAAGTGGGTGGTCCAATTGGGGAAGTCCTCGACTATTAGGGGCGGGAACTTCGGCTTCTTTGGCGCTTGCGCGCCGTCTTGCGGTGCAACGGTCGGGTCGGTTTGCACCGTCGGCCTCGGCCCGGCCGTGCGTAATGCATCGGCGAACGTCGTCGGTGCTCGGGAATCGTCGGCGGCGTTCGTAGACCGAACGGTTGATGCGGGTGTCAGCGGGGTGCTGGCAACGGGGGGGGGGGACAGTTGGTCCAGCATGAGGCGCCGGAGCTGTCCCCTCCCTCCGACGGAGGCGCGGGTCGCGCGGGGGGAGAGGCTGAATACAGTGCCTCTTTGCCACGGCCGCTTCCTCCTCATCCGATGTGCGTGGGCGTCGTGAGGGCGTCTGCGGGGGTGGTGGAGCGCCTCTTCCGGCCGCAATTCCTTCCGCAACATCCTCCTCCATGGACGTGCTAGTGCCGGCGTATGCGCGGTCTAGTTCGATTCCCTTGTCATTAAGGTACATAGCAATATGTGCCATTAATGACCGGGAAAGAACCCCGCGCTTATGCAGCTCGGCAACGACAAGCAAGTCCGAGTGGTGCGCGGAACGCGGAGACAACTCGGTGTCCAGACGGGGGGGGGCAGAGGGAGAACGGCGCGGGCGCGTGGGGTCCCTGGCGGCTGGTCTGCATCTCTGCGGGGTTTCTGAGATGGCGTGTGCGGGCGTCACACCCCTTTCCGCTGTGGCCGTGGTGGCTACAGGCAACCCCGTTAACTCGGCGCCCAAGACTCCAGCTGCGCGCGTGATCACAGCGCGCGCTACCGGAGTCCGGTGTATTGCCTCGTCTCTGGGGGTGCCGCGAGGAGCGGAGCCCGAGGAGGATCCGCCACAGCTAGCCGATACGTCAGCGGAGTGATAACCCGGCCCAAGCTGTGGCATACTCCTCCCCGGGAACGCAAGCGCGGTGCCTGAGGCCTGTCCAGCGGCAAACGGGGCAAGGGGGGGGAGGGGGATACCCGACCCTCCCTCGCCCGCGGCGGAGGGGTGCTCGGCACCTGCACGGTGCGCGGGTGGCGTAGGCGCCGTCGTTGTAGTCGGCGCGGGTGCGAAACGCGATGGTGGCGTCACTTCCGGGAACGTGCGTGGTCCGGTGGTAGTATTCGCGGAAGAACCGCGGGTGTCGGGGGAGCGGGGGGAATGGTGAGCCCCCACTCCGTCATGTCTCGTACTCGAGGGCGCGCGTGTTGTTGGGCGGGAGCGCGATCGCGACCTATGGGTGCCGTCTCGGTCACCCATGGTTGTGCGTTCCTAGCCTGAACGTCCGCTTAGGCAGTCATCGGTACACCTGAGGGGGGACCGGGAGGTCCGGGGGGGGCGTTGGTTCGCACTCGATGGCACACGTGTGCGTCCGACGCCTGAGGCTACACTGCGCCGAGGCGCAGGCAAAAACCTGGAGATTATTTTTAAAATAATCACAAGTTTTTAATATAATGGTACACAAGACTCGTGCCGCGCAAGTATTCCAATCAGAAGTGTGCGCGGCGGGCGGCTGATCACTGTGAGTTGTCTCGAATGGCTCTTACGCAGAAGGCATCAGGTGAGTCTGCGTGTGCTTGCGCACCCACATGGTGCGTCTGGGGGATTAGCCATAAAGAAATTGACCTTTTCAGGACAGGAAAGATATCAGGGGGATGAAGTGAGGAA
>CAKJTV020000289.1:0-32545 GCA_917862395.2 Heliconius sara
TGTTGACTTCTTGCAAGAAAGTAAAAATCATTTATTCCTTCGATTGCGGATAGAGCACGCAACCCGCATAGAGCGGTATTTTTAGGCAGACTTTTGTCAAAATATTTTGTCAAAATATACCTTAAAGGGTCCGCTCCGATGATTTTATATTAAGATTATTTTCATTTTCTTAATATAATAAGATGAAGTAAGGCGTTAAATTGCATCACTTAACGCGCCATGTCTCCGATTCTAGGTGGGAAGCGGAGAAGGGAGTAGCCTAAGTTTATTCATTTTATTCAGTTTATCATGATTGGCCTAGCCACGTTTTATATTCAAATTTAATTTGACGTCATCGTGGTGCAGTGGAACAATTTTTGACTGCAAACGCGACGGTCACGGCTTCTATTTCAATTGAGGGAAATGAATTATTTTTATTTCCTTGCTCTGGTAACAAGATAACGCACTTCGTTGGGCTAAAAAATAGTTATAAAATGAAACCAAAATTAACAAAATATTTGGTATTGATGTACCTGTTATTTGCAATTTTTTTTTTGATATTTACATTTACGTTTTATAAGTGCTATACAAATAAATGTCCATCCAAAAGTGGAAATAACACAAACATTTAAATTAAAGAATCAGTTGAGATGAAGTATCCAGACCTACAAAAAAAAATAAACAAGTCAGATTTTTTTAATTTGACTTTATTATTTTGTATTTTATATTATTCAAAATACTGATCTTTTATAAGATTATGTTAATTAAGTGTACTAGGTCGAAAGGCTAACATCTTTTTACTGGAAAAATGATCTTGTTGTAAGCAGGCAGAGCTTATGTTTCTCCAACATAAGTTGGTATATCTGATGCCTCGTTTAAAGTTATTGTTATTAAAATAGAAGCCTTGAGCTTATTTTGAGATCTTATCTTTCCTATCTTTCAGGATATTACTATAAAAAAAATATGGTTAGTAATATTAGATACTCTACAGACTTAAGATCACTTATTATATGAACTTGGTTCTATTCTTTAAATATATTTTTATTTTTGTAAGCAATTTGTTACTTACAAACAGAGTTAGAGTTTGAGTCTTAGAAAACATATTCTTTGGACCTCAAGTGGGGATAGATCAATTAGAGATCTGCCGTATTGAGTAAAGTATAACATTTCTCAAATATATAGAATTAAAAGGAACTGGGGAGTGGAAAGGTATTAAGATCACCATCGTCAAGATTATGCGGTTGTGAGTTTGATCCCTACTCGAGGAAATGAATTATATTTTATTAATATTTTAATTTCTTCGCTTTGGCATCAAGGCAATATTTGGCATCAATCAGCATTTGCTCTCCATAACAAAAACAGAGTGTTTTACACTAGGTGCCTTCTGCCTGCCCTGCTATATGCTCACATGGATACAGCGTGAAGATGATTTTTTTTACCATGTAAGAGGAAGACAGGTGTAGTCGAACTCTAATAATCGTTTAAAAATATATATTTATACATACTCATAATTTGATTACTAAAATTAGAGGCCGGTCGTGGCGCAGTGGCACAAAGTGAATATATTAAAAATGTGTACAAATAATTATTTTAAAACGAACAATTTACATACTACAACTGTTTGAATTTTCAATACAAAAATAATTTCATGCTGAAATTGTCCCACAAAAGTCAAACAATTGTGAAACGTGGTTTCGTATCGTTCAAATGTAAAACTGTTATATTTGATCCGGGACGAATGTAGCTCATTCACTTTGTTGCGGAAAAAGCAACTAATTAAGCGGGTCCTGCGACCCTTGTTTTCCATTTCGACCCTTTTACTGTTTAAATTATTAAAAGATTTTGTGGCAAGTATCACTTACAAGTCAAGCTTATATGAGTATGGTAATCCCGTGTATGACGTGAAATAAAATTTTTTATATAAACATTTTTTCACCTTTGGGATAGGCAGAAAAACTTGGTGGTCAAAGACACGACGTTTTCCACAGTGGACCACACGTGATTGTACATGATCCGGTTGTAGGTTCGATGCTTACTTGGAAAAATTCATATCTCTGTTCTGACCTGAGAACAAGCGGTGTTGAGTTCCGCCACCCAACATGTAAAGTCTCGAAAATTTTGCAGAAATTGGTACATTTCCCTTTCCATAAAACGTAACCTAAAAACACATTAGTAAATATTTCGACAATATTATTACATTCCAAAGAAAGTAAATCTCACAGACGGCACTAGTTAATTTTGTCGACCAATATCTATGTTAAATTGCACAAGAAAGAGCGTTTCTATAGAATTCGTGTGACAAATGTGACGACGGATATACGTGACTATTTTTTACGTCACTCCCCCATGAGTGCGATGGAATTGGAATAACTGTAACAAGGGCTTTCCAATAAAACGTGTTCCTCTAACACCTTAAAAGATTATTTTTATCTTGACCTTTTTTTGCCACTTTCAGTGTAAATAGTAAGAAACTACTAATACATTCAGTGAAACTGTGTATTGTATGGCAGAAATAAGTGATTTATTTTCAATTTCATTAAAAAAATTTTTTAAGCTTCACGTTTTAGGTAGCGATTAATTCTTTCAGGTTATTGAGAGATAAATTGGGCGTTATCTTGTTAGAAGTAAGTACGAAAAAAAAAAATCATTTCCCCTAGACAGGATCGAACCCACAACCATCGTGTAAACAGACTGACGCTGTAGCACAACGCCATAATAACTTCATGCGAAGAAATTGTACAAAAAAACAGATATTTTTCATATATTTTGACTTCAATGTAATTAAAAAAGTTTCCAACCCATATGAGCGAAACAAGCATCTTTACAACGTGGGCGTGTGAAGTTTAGCAAGTTAATAATTATAATATCTGGCCTTTGTGCGGGTGTAACGACTTACTGTTTGGGACTATGAATTATTTTACGACTGAATAACTTTATAAAGAATCCTTAGTGGTTCTGACTCGGCTGCGGTAGCTGCGAATACTGTATAGACACATTAAATAATTTTATAGACTAGTCGTGGAGCAGAGGCACAAGCGTGTGACGGTAAACGCGATAGGTTGTAGGTTCGATGGTCGTTCTAGGAAATGAAATACATAATATATATTTTAAATTCCTCGTTTTGATTTCGAGACAAAAAGAAATATTAATTAGATTTTACTTTACTGTTATATTAGTTATAATATTTGTAAAAGGTTGAATCTAATGGTTTTATAGACTTATTTCGTGTGAATTGCGAGAAGTATTTGAGAGTGCGGTTAACATAGCACACATCCATAAAAAGTCGGATAGAAGAGAAGATATATATATATATATATATATAACAAATTTAAGAGACACTTGAATTTAGTGTCTAGTAAAATAAAAAAAGACAAGAATAGTAGAAAAAACTATTTTCAGCTTAACGCTGTATCCCACATGTAGCAGGGCAGGCAAAGGAAGATTGGTGTAAAGATACGAGACACAATGACGAGTCTCCGCATTCGTTCTCCGCTTACTGCTGAATTCTGGAGGCACAGAGTGTTGAGTGGCGGAACACTCTGTGCAATCGCTCTGTGCCGCGATTTGCCTCAACACCAGAGCGAAAAAATGAAAATATTAAATATTTCATTTCCTTGAGTGGAAATTGAACCCATTACCTTAGTGGCGTTTACACTCACACGCTTATGTCCCTGCGCCACGACTGGAATCTAATCTGTTATAATATTTCTAAGCTATAATCGATTCTAAAATTGTCAACTTTACGAAAATTTGTACAATCTTACATTAAGTATTACAGGAGATTATAACAGGAACAGAGATTTGCAGTAAACTTGTAGGCCGATGGAAATTTAAGTTGTTAAATCCATTCACTTCACAGAGATTGGAATTTTAAACAACGAAACTCAGCGGAGTGTTTCACTTTATTGAGTTAGTTTGGAGTTATCTAATTAATAACTGAGGTAAAATTGTAACTGTCAAACTTAATAAGATTATGTCATGTTTAAAGTTTAATATTTCCGCATTCATTGAAGATTTGAAAACACAAGAATAAAGTAAGTTATTGGCTTACCAATTTGAGTTAAGTATTATATGGTAAGTCAGTGTCGCAAGGTTATTTATTTGTTGAGTTATTATTGCTTATTTGTAGCGCTACTCAACAAGGCAACAGGCACTACTTCGAAAATACGGTAAATGGGCAACAGTGTCCTAACACTAGGTTTTCTCTTCTTAACCTGATATGGGAAGCTAAACAGTGTGAAGAAAAATATCAAAGCTAATTTGATTTAGCTGATTTCATTAATTTTATAAAGAAAAAAACTAAATAGTGCGTTAACACAAAAATTCCATTTTTTCCTGTTTCCGCATGAAATTCAGGATATCCTCTCTTAGTGTAGGGGACCTACCAAATTTTAACTATCTGTACCGCTTGTGTACCGTCAAGCAGTCACTCAGTAACAGAAGTTTTCCACTTTTCTTCAACATAAAAATGAAATTGGTCTTGTCGTCGGGTGACCATTTCGAATTATACGATATAACGTTGTCGGGGCGTTCATTTATTTTTATAGAAAACTCACCATCGAGTCTTGTTGCGGCGGAAATTTATTATAGATTTTATTCTAATTTAATTTTTAGACGTTTTTCAGTCGGAGGTGGGTGTGCGAAGCTAGTCGAACCCCATAACCATTGTGCAAATGTAAGCGCGACGGTTGTGGGTTCGATTCACACTCCGGAGATTTACTTTTCCTCGCTCTGGCTGGTAACGCTGCGCTAAGTTCCACCATACACAATGCCTCAAGATTTTGGCGAAAAATGAGAAAAGAAACTGTTTTATTATTCGTTTCTTAGCTTTCTCCTGTCTACGCTGTTATCTGTACAATACAGTGCGAAGCTGGAAAAAAATAAAACTATGTAAATACTTGAAATACTGATCTAGACAAGTTTGTAAATAACAATCACAAAAGCGAATAAGCTCTTCGATTGTATAAAAGTGCTCGCAAGTAATATAATCTGGAAAGGCGTCTGCGTTTAACTGTGTCTAAGTGGATTAAATCTTCGAGGTTGATTTAACAAAACGAGTCCTGAACTATTTCAGGCTTCTCTATAGAAGCACATTTATTTAAGGTTTTTTTGTGGGGAAAAAATCAGTAAATTCTTATGCGCTCTAAATATGTACATATATGTGGCAAGTTTCAAATTACTATCATTACGTAGTCTTTGTTTCGTATGTTTTATTGACTCTACTCGTATATATCTATAATTACAACCAAAGCTAATTTAAATATGTTTTTCTTTTGTCGTACAATTTGCTGAGAGTGCTATTTAAGATATAAAACCTTAGTTTTTGTACAAGTACATTTTAAATTCAATTAAAGTATTTTCTGTAACTTTTAAATGGGTGTATAATATATACAATTATTTGTATTATTATTGTAACAAAAAACACAACATTCTTTATAGATTAAGTTTTCTTACTTCTTTTATTATTTTCTTGCGTTTTAATATAGAGACGCTACAGCAGCATTTACCTTCCTACTGCTAATAATTACCTGAAACAATATAAATCTCATCAGTCTTAACCATATAGTTAACATCATTAAAGCAGATATTAGTAGCGACATAAGCGACACATGCTGAATTATATTTATATGGAAAAATTATTTATTCCTGCAATGAGATTATTTAACTTCGCTTTGTGTGCTGCATATAACAAGAGGGAACTTAAGACACTCTATTCCCCACTTTTTCCCTAATTTTAGACATTGAGTGCGTAACTCAACGTCACACTTCGTATTCTTACTAGAGCGAAGAACTAATTCACTACCCCGAGTGGGAATCATAGAAATCATACAAGCGCTTTCTTTACAGTCACACGCTGTGCCGTTGTGCAACAATGACGGCCGCGATGGGTTTTAGGTATTTTTATCATACAGAAGTATTACATTTCAATTGTTTTCAACTCTTCTTACGGCACAATTGTCTAAGGTTGTGACACATTCGTACAAAGGAAATGAGTTACAAAGAAGTTGTTCTAAGTCAAGTAGAGTATGTTTTCTATAATGTACAAAATTTACTTTAACTCAGATAACAAAAGATTATTGTTGGAATGTTGATAGTTTCAGATTCATTTCTCACATAAGAACTTACTATTGTCTTTATTTTTTTTAAATCAAAAGACAATAAATATAATAAAGTTCTTGTACTTTGCTCATTTATTGATAAAAAAGGTTCTTGTCACGCTGTACTAAGCTTCAGTCTTTGTCCCAATTCGTCATTGTGTGTTGATTGGCGGAACCTAACGCCGCGCTTTGTTTTTATTTGTAGCTTTACTCGATGTACTGAAGATAGCAGTGTTGACAGAGGCAACATGGGACTCTAGTGTTAAAATACTCTGTTCCCATCAAAACACTTCTTCCGTTCTCATTTTCCACCGAATATTCGAGGCATTGTATAAACAGTGGCGGGACTCAACGGCGCGTTTTGCCTCCTTACCAGAGATTAAATATTTCATACTCCCGAGTGGATATCGAACCCACAACCTTCACATTTACTATTATAGGTATATTTGTAACCTTCGCAGCGATTTCATAATATCTTACTAATATGAAATAAAAAAAAATGACGCGCCTCTGCGCCAGTTCAAACATATATTTTTTCTTCAAATAACAATTTTATTCCTACTTTATCCATTTATAGTATAAAAGCAATTCTAAGTATATCTATCACGTTACAGAATCTTGTCTAATCTTATATGGCCAGCAAATGCCAATAATATAATCAATAACAGTAAGATAAAGTTGACCTCCTTGTCTAGACACATTGATTATATTAACATTATAACTCAATTACCGTGTTTAAGCACACCGTCATCAAAACATCCTTTTTTATCATCTGTTCCTAGTTTATCTTAGTTTTGTTTACATCATGGCACTCATCTGAAATCACAAAAAGTCGCTTTTCCAGTCATACTTTGTGCCCCTGCGCAAAGACTAGATAAGAGCGATCAGTGTCTAAAAGTTAGTATTTAGTACACCAGATACTCAATTACCAGTTTGTAGATTTGAAAAGCTAACGCATTCAGTGCTTCACAGATCAGCCAAAGTGAATTACAATGCAGTTGACATTGAGAGACTTACGAGCTAGGTGAGGACCAGTACATTTACATGACTTAGGCACTAACTATTCCGATACATTTCTTATATTTTTATATTATTTTAAATGTTTTCTTTATTATAAATCTTAAAATATTACGTTTTTCTTTTATCTCTCTGCTTCGTACAATATCTTACTGAGACCCTGAGAAGAAGTAAGTAGCATTTTAGTTACTATTTTTCATTATTAGAACTGCCCTTTCATACAATAAAAGTAAAACTAAATGTTAAAATAGGTACATCATTTAAATTCCAATTTAAAGTATAAACGAAACCATCTAATTATTATTGGGCCCAGTCGTGGCTCAAAGGCACAAGCATATGATTGCAAGCGCGACAGGTTGTGGATTCGATTTCCAGCGGACGAAATGAAATATTGTAACATGCAATGCCTCCAGAATTCAGCGTAAAGTGTGAAAGTGTATCAATCTTCTGACTGACGCAGACTCTAAGTTTCCAAGTTCTCTCTACCTACCTAGCGATGTGAGGGATATAGCGTGAAGTTAGAAAAAATAGATATATTACTAAAGGATTCTAATAAAATAACTTAATATTTATACAGTATTTTGCTCAGAATTTTCTGCAATACTGAGTGTTAAATCAAATTTTTATCCGCACCTGGTCCACAAATCACGACGTACAATAGCTATATTCTAAAGCAATGCGCAAACTTGGGCTATAAATAAAATTAGCGCGGAGCTGCACTCGTGTCGTCTGTAACACGTCGACTATAGATGGAAGTTGAGACTAATGTTACTTTATATATAGAAGATATATACAAAGACTACCAACTAACACTATAGAAGCTTAAACGTATTTCACCTTGACACTAAAAATACGTTAACTGCACTTGTTTGACATACGTCGATGAAAGTACAACGTGCATTTGCATGTGATTTATGCACGCTTGTTGTGTTGGACATTAATTTCAATTAAACAAGGTATACGACATTGGGTATGTTGTGTTTTTTAGCTTCACACTGTATTCCTAGCGAAGTAGTCAAGAAAGCGGAGCACCAAACGCAATGCTGTGCCGTGTGATCCCGGCCTAAAATAGGATCATCCTGGTACTGTTGGTGTCGTAAGAGGCGACTAAAGTACGTGTGGTAGAGTCACGTCGCCAGTAATGGCAACACGCATGGGCAGACTCGACCGGATCATTACCACCCCCGGCATTTCGCATCAGGTAGTGCCGGGCCCTGGCGCCCAACCCATCTTGAAAGTCGTCAACGCACCTGTAGCTCCTCTGGGGTTGCACGGGGTCGTGGGCGGTGGTAGCTACTTACCATCAGGTGACCCGCACGCTCGTTTGCCGTGTCTTTTCCATAAAAAAAAAAAAATGGTATCTGCACGCCTCTTTTGCCTCGCCACTGTCGTAAACCTCTTCAAACGGGCCTTTTTGGGAGGTCCTCACACTTTTTACGCTACTTTCCTCTAATGTAATTGTTTTCGAAGGTCAATCGGCTATGCTCTGCAAAGAGACTACAGTCAGTAGGAAGGGTTCGCTTATATTGAAATAATTAGTATAAATATAACAATTCAATGTTGGTTAAATGATAAGTAAAATATTGAAGTATGGTTATAAGTGTGTTAAGCTTGTGAGTTCAGTTTCTACTTGAAGGAATAACAGACAGGACAAAGCGCGGCATTGATTTCCGTAATTTAAATAGGACACATAGTATTTTAACACAACTTCTTTCTGCATTCAATTTTTTATTTTATAAAACACACACGTGCTTAGTGGCGGAACTCTTTGGAGCAATAATAAAATCATTAAATATTTCATTGCAAGTGAGAATCGTTCGATTCCCTGTCAACTTCACAGCCCTTTACATCCGCACGCTTATGTTCCTGCTTCACGACTGACATACACAATACAATAAGCAACACAATTATAATTATCCGATGTGATCGCATTCTGTCATTTTATTTGAGAGCCGATTTCGAGCTATGGATATGATGATATTTATATTATTGTTTGGTTATCAAGTCTCATAATTATAAAATAAATCCTGCAGAACATTGTGAGAGCTATTAGCATTATTAATATACAGTTATATTTTAAGATAACATTTTGGAGCCTAACACAAATTTCAAACTGAATTTCATAGTTAAATTGTTTGCATTGCATAATATATAAGTATGATCAGTTCTATAGATATGTTGGCTTTAGTAATTAAAGAAGCAAGTATGTTGATGGTTGTGTGTTCCAATACAATAGATATATGCTGCGTTAAAGAGGTCATGTACATCTGCTGTATATCTCAAAGCCTTGAGTGGAATTCTTTCAGAAAAACACGTATTTTGATGCAGAAAATTATACATTTGTGCTTAAATCCTAAATAATAATATGCTTAAAAGGGGAGCGAAATGAGCTGAAAAAGCTGAAAAGCTAGGTAAACCGATATAAGCTAATGTTAAACCCCTCCGATCTTCATTTCCCGTCGACATTTTCGAGCCATTGCGTGTTGAGTGGCGGAACTCAACGACGCTAGCAATAATGATATTATTAAATAATTAATACAGCGATGAGGTTTAAAAATAATTAGAAAACAGTGAAAAACGAAGTATTATTTTTTTATTACATAATAGTTATATAATAACAATGATAAGAATAAATAAATATTACAGAAACCAATATCAATACACGTATTTCTTTAATTGGCCCTTTGTACTGTTCTGATACTCGATTCTCTTTGGCTGTACGCCAAAACAAAGCATATCAATCTATTCTATTTTGTGTACAGCTACAGCATGACGGACATTATATAACTTGATTTTTTCTCAGAAAAAATGGTCGAATAGACTGTAGAGTCATTGAAAAATTCTATGTCTTACGTATTTACATATATGTATAGGTTACATTGAAGGGGAGGGAGCATTAAGAGAGGATTTCTCAAATCCAAGTAGGTTTCCCGTGCCTATCCAGGTATGTGAGTAATTGAGCGTGAAGTCAAAAATAAATTTAATCAAAAACTAAAATAAGGAATAATAAAATAACATTCAGTTTTTAGTTTACAAATTGTATTTTTCTAGGAACAAATTTACAAGTTACTCAAATTTCGAACTAGCAGGTTTGTTGCCAAAAGTTATTTAGCGTTTACGAAGTTCACCGTGTGTGTTTAGAAATATCTCCGTTATATGAAAACAGTCTATGCACATGATGATCGTATGTTCGATTCCCACTCGGAGGAAAGATATAATATTGTTAACATATAGTATTGTTATTGGGTGATACATATCACTTATAGGAATTAAGTAGAATCTCTTTGCGAATAATTAGGAAATATATAGAAGATATGTGTTTTATGTTATAATGTTTGTTTTATGTTGATAATGTTAACCGCTTCTGATTTCCAACAATACTTAAATTATATTCATTTCTTCGATCTGATAGGTATTTCTCACGGCGTTAGGTTCTGGCGGAATTGTAAAACTGGAAAAAATGCATCTGGTTCTCACATGGAGGAGCGGCTTGCATTAAAAAAATCCCTGCATATATTAAAATTAAAACGAGTGTCGTAAAATTTGAAGCTGCTCCATTCTGAGTTTGTTCTGTATAAGAATGGTTTTTTATTTTTTTCAGCTTTACATTCCATTTTATATATGTAGCAAAATAAGCAGAGACAACCTCGTTTTCAGCTACTCTGTTCTTTGTTTTCCGCCGAGATTTGACACATTGCTTGTTAAGTTACAGCATTCAAAGGTACACTATGTAAGCATGTTGTTGTATATTTAGACGAGGGTACATTCACAATAAGTGGTGGCTGCGCCCACTACGAGGTGGTGCCGAGAGGCGCGAATAAAATCAGTGCGTATCAAGCTACACGTCGTTTCACTTGTCCCGTTTTTATATTTAACACATGTGAAACTTATATAATATACAAAAATTAAAGAAAGTATTGTAATACTGCGAGACAGTTTTTAGGGTTCCATACTCAAAAGGCACAATCGGAACCCTTTCAGGATCCCTTTATTGTTCGTCTATGAGTCATAGAAGCACTATTAAACGTATCGGCAATCTCATGAATAATAAATGTAGGTACAAGTTAGCCACAACGCTGCTAAAATATGATATAATATATATTTTGGTATCAAATATTCTCATGCCCCATATGAGTTAGGCTGAAGATTGCCAAATTGTTGTTATTCATCACAAACTTAAGCCTGTAGATTTTCTGGGAAACTTTCTTTTGTAAGAATTTGTTTTTTTTTCTTCTTCTATAAATATATTACCAACTTCTATATTAAAATACTTGCCACTAATAGTGCATGATTGGTTTCATGGTAAAATATGGGCATGGTTGACAAATGTCGGTCGATAATGGAGTATGGACATCAGTTATCTCTCTTTCTCTCTCTCTGTAGTCGGTTCTTCAAGTCTGAGGTTTGAGGTCAGCATCAGAGTTGTTGCATGGTATCTATCAAGTGCGTCTCTTAGAACCGTAATATAGAATAGTAGAACTTGGAAGGTGACGATTGCATAACTTGGTCAGTTCACCGTGTTGATACGCAACAGCGCAATCTTTTGTCTTCGGTACCGATCACGTGGTACCTCCGCTCAGACTAAAAATAAAATCAAATATTTAAATCTATCCCTTGAAACACAAAAAAATACCAGCATTAATGCATCGATGTTGCTGCATTTCTTATGTTTTTTTGAGGGTTTTGACATTTTATTTTGTAATTTAATCTAAAATCTAAGACAAGGTTGTTCATTACTTAGTATATCGTACTTAAATAAAAATAAAAATCTTATAATACTAAAGATGACTATCTAGTTAAATTACAAACTTTGATTATTTCATCTAAATATGAGAATGGGACCTATTTTTGAAATTCAGAACGCCTTTGTAGTACAAAAGAGGCGTACTACTGGAAGTGTTGTAGGAACTTTATTCAATTATTGAAAACCGATTGTGCTCTAATCTTTAACTAGTGTGTATATGAAATGGCTGAATAATATCATAGGCATTATACACCATCGTGGTTCATATTCTGATAGTGATTTAAATCTTACTCAAGAAAATATTTCACACATAGCTTTAGTCTTTAACTATAAATTACATTTAAAAAATTAAAAATAAGCTTCACGCTGTATCCCGCACACAGCAGGGTAGGCAGAGGGAACCTAGTGTTAAGACACTTCGTTCTCCACTTTCTGCCGAATTCTGGAGGCATTGCGTGTTGAGTGGCAGAACTCAACGCCGTGCAGCGCTCTGGTGTCGAGGCTAACCTCGACACCAGAGCGAAGAAAATGGAAATATAAATTTAATTAAATATTTCATCTCCTCGAGTGGGGTCCGAATCCACAACCAGTCGGTTTTACAGTCACACTTCGTGCCGCTGCGCCACGACTAGTCTCAAATTTAATTAACACTAATTACATATCTCAACTGTTTATTATGACGATTGACATCATTAACTATAGTTATGAATGAATACTTATATTAAGATGCTATTTGCAACTGGCAATGCCTAAAGAATTCGGAGAAAAATGGCAAACGGAGTGTCGTAACACTCATTCTACTCATCCAAACGAAACAATAACCACTACTTTAGCTACACTCTGTATCCGGCTCAGAGAAGGGTAGGTATAGGGAAACTAGTGTTAGGGACACTGATCTCTACGTTCCGCCGAATATTTCGAAGTATTGCGTGTCCAGTTGTGAAACTCAACGCTTTTCAGTAAATAATAATTAATTTCTCCAAGGGGATATCGAACCGACAACCATCGCGTTACATTCACACGCTTGTCCCTCGCCCTGGCCCTCGTCAGCCTCAAATAGTTTAATTATTTATTTAATTTTATACGTCGTGTGATTTATGGTTAAACGGCTGTTTAATGTAAATGGAAATCCCTTAACTTTGTACATAATCACTTTAATAAATATGTTAAATTATTTTATTTTCACATAATATATATATATATATATATATATATATATATATATATATATATATATATATATATATATATATATATATATATATATATATTACTTTTAGGTGTTCTGTAAAAAAAATCCATGTTCTGTATATATTTTAAATAAAATATACTTTTTTTAGCGGATTTGTTTTAATACATTTTCAGACTTAACTTCTTATTAGGATCACTGTGTTATATGCTATTCCCGTCTGACAAGACCTCACTTTGAAATACCAAGTGATCACGTAGAAGTATCAAGCTGAAATGAATATCAAATATTCAAGTCTACGGTCCCTTGGAACACAGAAAAAATCAAGCGTCTAAATCAACACAATCAAATACGAACTACAAATACGAATGTATCGTTATCGTAGAGCACAAGCGTGAGACTGTAAACGTGACAGGTTGTGGGTTTGATTCCCACTAGGAGAAGCGATTTTTCTTTTCCATTTTCGTTTTTTCGCTCTGGAGTTGATGCAAAGCGTGGCGTTGAGTTGCACCACTCCACACTCAATATCTCCAGAATTAAAAGAAAGTAGGGAGCGCAGTGTCCTAACACTAGGTTCCCTTTACCTTACCCTGCTGCTACAACATGCTGTACAACTGCATTTTGTATTTAATTCGTCGCGTAATAATGATTCATAGAACAAATAAATCATTACAAACTTATAATTATATTTCATTTCATACCAAAGGAGTACATACGCCCGCAAAGTGAAGTTTGTCAACTAGCATAATAATACATTCTATTAATCTCTTCATTAAGCTTTACATGTGTCTATAGAGATGGAATCGGAATATCTAAATACTTGGAAGCATCTAACTGAATGGCTTAAGCACAAATTGAAGTAACTTCGAGCGTATAATTTTTAGTTAAAATTGTGAATATTTACTCTAGCTAAGAACCACAGGCGCAGTGACTGTAAGCGCTGTGGGTTGGTAACACTGGAAATAAATATTTTTCAGCTTCATACTGTATCACTCACACAAAAGGGTATGCATAGGGAATTCTAGGATCCTAGTCTTAAGACACTCCGTTCTCATTATAATTTTTTGTCCACGCTCAAGTAAGAATGAATTCTCGTGGAAATTAAAGCAGAGAGTGTTATAATACTGGGCTCAGTCTGTCTTACCCATTTATGATTATATATTATTGTATAAAACAGATAATAAACACCTAATATTCCCAGGACTCTAATATTCCCAGGATTTTCATTCCATTCCTACATACTATGGACGTTCTTTGCCGCGCGGTTCTTTAATATTGTCATTTTTTCCAGATGATCTTAAAGCGTAGGAAATGGCAATACTAAATACATAAGTAATAAATTATTATATGTATAAATATAAATATACGCATGCATATTAAAAATACCGAAATATGAAAATCCTGGGGGCCGCCTTCGGCTTCACCCGCATTAACTATATGATTTAATAAACAGAATTGATTGACAATTATAATGACTTCTAATATGATTTTTTATTACTTTAATCTGTAATATTCTAATATGATTTTTTTACTACAATATCGTAATTTCTATAAGAATTTTTGATTGTTTTGAATTACAAAATACAACCATTGTTGATATTCGATATATATAAAATATACAAAAGCTAATTATTTTTTACACGTATAATTTTTTGTAACATTACGTTCTTTTTATCTATGTTATGTAAGTGTCATCATAATTTTAAAACTCTGTTAAATGTGCTGATGTCAGTGAATAATTTAATTTACTCTTTCAGAAACAATTTTAAATGTTGAATTATTGATTTGAAAGATTCATAACATTCTTTGTAAAATACCTGTAATGATTGCATATTAACTCCTGTACAGTTTTTAAATTAGTTACATATATTATTTATTAGCTAAATGTGCAATTGGTAAATATGCAGTTATTACAGAGTACACATAGAAAGTCTGTTTTTAGGCCTTTTTATATGGATTTATTTCAAACGAACAAACGAACCGAAGAATTTATGTATTTACTTAATATTTCTTTGAAAATCAAATCGTTCTTTATCTCTGTGTTGAATTAATTACGACTTAAACTTAACTGTTATGATTTATGAAGGTAATCTCCATTAACAATTCAATTTTGTTTACTTTATTGTATAATATTGTAATAGTGCTTCAAAAATGTATACTTTTATCAACAGATTTTTATCATTCTTTGCTCAAGAATCTTACTAGCGTGATGGCTATAAAACATTTGCAGGCAAACTCGTTACAAAAAGTTTTTTTTTTTTTTTTATGGAAAAGACACGGCAAACGAACGTGCGGGTCACCTGATGGTAAGTGATTACCGCCGCCCACGACTCCGTGCAACCCCAGAGGAGCTACAGGTGCGGTGCTGGCCTTTAAGATGGGTTGGGCGCCGGGGCCCGGCATTACCTGATGCGAAACGCAGTGGCATAAAGCCACTACTTCACGCCGGTTTTAAATGCCGGGGGTGGTAATGTGATCCGGTCGAGTCTGCCCATGCGTGTTGCCATTGCTGGCGACGTGACTCTACCACACGTACTTTAGTCGCCTCTTACGACACCACCAGTACCAGGATGATCCTATTCTAAGCCGGGATCACACGGCAAAAAAGGCATTCCTTGAGTTAATTCAAATGACGATAACTTTTTTTAATGAACCGATTTTGATGAAACAAACTTTAATTGTTAGGTTGAGTTAAAACAAAGCAATTGGTGAAATTTTTAAGTAAATCGGTTCAGTACTTTAAGAGGAAAATGTGACCCATACATATCGACAGACAGACAGACAAGATATTAAAAAAAAATATTTTTGCTTTCTTTTCATCTTTTTAAATGCACCTCTATCCATTTCAGTCAAAATTACTAAATGTACAGACGAAATATTTTTACCGTCTTATTATATATACAAAACAACACACCGTGTATAACCAGTAACACTTATTTTATAGCATGATGAATTGCACTCGACATTACATACTCGACATTACTCGACATTTTGTTGACATTAAAACTTTTACTTTTAAAGATCTGTGTAAGTTGAACAGAATAATTAATAAAATTTTATTATAAGTTTTACGTTTATTATTTTAAGCTGTTCTAGAATTTTACAAAACTTTGTTATTCGCTTTATTTATATCTTCTCTTAACGAGAAATTCCATTTGCCTATATTGTTTTACGGGAAAAGCGTGATTCATTATTTCGTATTAATATTTCTTACAATATAAAGCTCTCAATATTAATTTCACAAGTGAAACTAAAACTAACTATCAGTTTCCTCTAAAAATCTATGAAACATTGCAGAACAGGAAATAAAATCACAAACTTAGTAAAGCTTACGTAAGCGGCGAGCTCGTAAACTTGAATGGGGCGTCCATCGGCCAAAGTCGCCTGAAGCACTTGATGCTACATTTTTTTAACCTTTACTTGGGATTCTAATCGTACGTGATGAATACTTGGAAATGAAAAAGTGTGATGTAAATTTTATCTTATATTTTTCTTAGAATAATGTATGAGGCCAGTCGTGGTGCTTTGGCGATAGTGTGTGAATGTTAACGCGACAGAACGAGAGTTCTATTCCATTCGAGAAAATGAAATGGAAATGAATTCTCTTAACACTAGGTTCCCAGGTTCCCTCTGCCTATCTTGTTATATCCAATACCACATCACATACATTCTATAACAGAACTTTGAAAATTATATCTATTTACAATTAAATTGGAAAAACATATTGGAACCTTAACAAAAATATTTCTTTTATCTTAAATTCAATACGTATATACTGTATTTGAGTATACATAATACTTATGAAAGGAACCGTTCGTTTGTTCGTTCGTTCACAAGACGCAGTGGAATGGGTCGAGTTATGTTTCCTACTTCCTGCTTAATTTTATTCAAACATTGTTAGTGACGTGTTTCTGCATATTAACTTCATAACCTTGGCAAGTTTAAATTTCGAACTATATTCATTTATTATGTATGTACAAATGTACGTACTATATTTTTATACACCATATATATATATTTTTTAATATAATGAGGTCACAAGAGGTCAGCATAGTTCGCGGGTTTTAATCTTAAAAAGTTAGAAGGGGAGTGTCTTAACCGGAGCGGATTTTGCCTACCCTAGTAGATATGGGATACAGCGTGAACCTATTAAAAAACTTTAATTATTTATTGACACTACTTTTAAATAATTCCTATAAGAATTGGAGTTCCTCAGTTTTATTTGTAAAGTAATTAATTTCTTAAATACACTTACTTTTCTTCATCTTATACTGTGCTTTTAAGACACATAACTCGAGATCGTTAACTAAAGTCAATATTAAAAGTACAAACTCTACCAACTTAAATTAAACTTTATCGACTTTAAAAATAAAACTAGCGTTTGTAACAAATGTTTACTGTTTGCTAATACCGTTGAAAGCATCCGAATTTCCAATAGCAGCTTATCTTTAATGGTGTACGTAGTGGAAGTTCTGAAAAGATGTTCTGAGAGCGCGTTGCCTTTCACTAAAAATAAAGAAGCAAGTTTGTATTGAAATTAAGTAATGTAAATTATTATAGAAGTTAAATAAAATATTATGTATTTGTTTTATTTCTTTTAAATAGACATTTTTTATTTAAAAATTGAGGCCAATCGTGGCGCAGGAGCGCAGCGAGCGACTATAAACACGACGATCGAGAGTTGGCTTCCCTATCGATTGATTAATATGTTCAATATTTTCCCTATCCATTTTTAGCTCCATTTTCGAGATTTTACATGATGGGAAGTAAAACTCAATGCTGGTTTTTATTTTACCAGAGAGTCAAACCTACGAACGTCACGTTACGATACGTTACGAAAGTCAGTCATTGCACCACAACGGCAACTAAAATAATTTATAGTATATAGAGACACTTAGTTGTTTCACAAGATTTTAAGCTGCGGTAAACGAACTTTAAAGTCACGTGTGTAGCACAAGTGGGGCGCTCCACCCGTATTATACTCCCGTATTGAACCTGGAACTTTTAAAATAAAGTTTACTATTCGCTCGCAAATTGTCGGAGGAAGCCATTGGTTTTTATTTTAAGCATTATTTACATTTAAGCCATTAGTTTTTATAGTACTGTATTGAAACTTTACTTTGTTAGGACTAAATTTTCAATTGTTTTTATGATGTTTTTATATTATTCACAAGTAACTCGCAATTTCTTTTATATGGACCGTGAAATATAAAATTCTCTTTCTGTAGAAATTTCGTCAAATTTTTCCTTCTATATCTATCGTCACGTAACTTATTGTTTCTTTATAAAAGTTAGAGCAGTAATAATTTGACAATTTCTTTCTCTATTATATATTCCTTCTTTATTATTTCTGTTTATTTTATTTATTCTCTTTATTTCATATTGTTATTCAAACGAAGAAAAATAAAGAACAACAAACTCACTGTACACTATTATAGATAGGTAATTAATTAGTTTTCACAATTTAATCTAGCTACAGTTATTTATAAATACAAATGAACGTAAGTTAACGCTATAATGTAAATCAAAAACTATTTTACACGGATTATGGGTTATAATGTTGTATTTATATCTTATGAAAAAAAAATGGCAAAATATTTAAGGTCATTTAAGAGACTAAAGAAAAGAAAAAAAATCCAAAAAGAATTTTTCCCACAAGATTTTTTTATCATGCATAAGAAATATTAAGTTTCTGTTTTACTTTATATATATACCATGTCTACACAACACGCGTATATCACTTGACTGATATAACGAAATATAATACTTTGCGGGCTCTACGCGCAGCTACGAGCATTCGTAGCTGATTACGTAGCAAGTGCAACACGGAACATTCGCGTCACGTAGCAACTAACGATATATGATATGCTGTGACGAACGCTAGTTTACCACTAGTGTTATTATAGCTGCAATACAATGTAGGTAGAGTTGTTAGCTTCAGTATTAACTAAATAATGTATAAATATAAGTTTTACTTACTACTTATTTTTATATATGAATATATTTATTTACATAAATTGCAAATTTCATCAATAAAAGATCTTACTAGGGTTAAAGATAGGATTCCCTATCCTTTCTATGTATTCTGTATAGGGATTCTTATTTTATAATAAGATACTAATGTGGCGTTGAGATCCTTTACTCAGCACGCAATATCTCAAAACTTTGACGGAAAGTGGAGAAGTGACAAACGGGTACCTTAACAATAGGTTATCTCTAGTATACTGCAAAACGTTTAAATTAAATAGATCTATTCATCGCTACAATTACTTGCCCCTAAATTACCGTTAAATTAGCGCGTTCTTAAAGTATAATTTTGTGATCAATACAAATAGTAGGGTACTTATACAAATTATAAAACACTACCCCGAGCGGGATTCAAGCCCACAGTCTACACCACCGTCTAGACTCTACACTAACTGCAGGATTACTTGCTTAAGTAAAATTTTAATTAATATTAATACATAGTTTCACTTACAGAAACCTTATGAATATCTAATTATAATAAAATAGTTGAGACCGTCGCGGTGCAAGTCCTCTGGCTACACGTTTAGAACAACACTGTTGTAGGTTCAATCCAATTTCCCATCCAGGGGAATGAGCTATTTTCATTTCCTCGCTAGGTTAAAAGACAAAACGCAGCGTTGAGTTCCGTCACTCAGAATACACAATACTCCCTTTGCCTACCATACGATATGCAGAATACATAATAAGGTATATTACCTTTATGTATTTATTAAGGTTCAAGCTGTATTCCGTATGTAGCAGGGTAGGCAGAAGAAGCAACAAGAAATAAAAATATGAGGTTTTTAGTTTCCTCTAATCGAACCCACAACCGCACACACATGTGCTCTTCCACCAACCCTGGTCTCAAGGATATATAAATATAAATAGAACATTTATTTGTATGTATTTGTTATATGGAAATGTTATCCGAACTTTGGAAAACAAGAAAAGTTTGAATTGTCATTATTAGCGGGCTTTTATGTCTTTGTATATTTGTTAGCGGTTCGTTGGAGTATTTGGAACAATAGTATGGAGGATTTACTGATGACGTGTTGAAAGGTTTACATCATCATACAATCTGTATAACCAGATACAAATCACGATGTTGCTTTGAGCCCTCAAGTTGTAATACATCGAATATTAGATCAAAAGAATCACATCACAATCACATAATCAACATTTTTTATCACAAAAGTTAAATGCAGATAAAATGCAACATTTAAAAGATTTTCAAATACACATTATTCATTCAATTAGCATATTTCATTCGTTCTTCAGCTCAGTGCGGCCGCAGCCTTCCCCAGTACGTGATGTGAATGACAATTACTTCTCATAACTCGATATTTAAAATATTCTAACTTCAATAGGTTTTGATTTGGTACAGTAACTAAGTTGTGTTATGTTATACATAAATGTAAATAAGGACCAACCGAGGCAGATGACCGTCGTAGCGTAGAAGTTGTGACGTAGATATTTCACTCCTTTGGGATTTCACTCAAATGGAATATATATATCCCAATTGAGAAACGTATACTAAACTAAAATCTTTATAGTTGAATAGATGATATTTTCTATTTATTTTACATTCTGTTAATCACTAAGGCTCACATTAGCGTAGGGGCACAAGCGTACGGCTGTAAACGCAACAGGTGTTGGGTTCGATTCCCACTCGAGGAAATTAAATATTTAATATTTTCATTTCCTCGCTCTTGCCTTCAGAATTCAGCGAACATGTGAATAAAGTTTAACAGAGTCGCTTTTAAAACTAAAATAAATAAAAAAACTAAGTAATGTTTGTAATAAAAATGAGTTATTTAAATAATTCCATGGAATCTGCTGGCCTAAATGGCTACTATTGAGATGCGTAAGACGTCGTGCTCTTTTGTACTTATTTGCCATTTTTTATTCATTCTATTGTAAGAGACTATAATATTATTAGTTTTGTAGAGATATATAATATTATTATTTTGAAATTATGTTGAGTTATAAGTGGATTGAAGAGCTGTATTTTTTTCTACACTCACTTTTATCACATTATCTAAATATATGTTATATTTATGTGTCAAAAAAAAAAAACGTTAATGTTAAAACCCAAACATTTTTGATTAAACGTGGCAGGCAATAAGTTGGATTCCTACTCGAGGAAATGAAATATATAATAATTTAATCTCTTTGCTTGCAGCTTTGAGTTTCGCCAGTCATCAAGCAATGCTTCAAGAATTCAGCGGAACGCTTTACGCGCGAAACAGAAGTGCTTGCTGGGAACAGAGTATCCTAACACTGGGTTCCCAGGTTCCCTCTGCCTACCCTGCCATATACAAGATATGGCGTGAAGCTATAATAAATACACCATAAAATAAAATGCAAATAAATAAAATGCAAGCAACTAAGCGACTTAAAGAACGTGAACTTAGAGGCCGGTCGTGGCGCAGCGGCACAAGGTGTGACTGTAAAAGCCGACTGGTTGTGGGTTCGTTCCCACTCGAGGAGATGAAATATTTACTTAAATTTATATTTCCATTTCTTCGCTCTGGTGTCGAGGCAAAGCGCGGCGTTGAGTTCTGCCACTTAACACGCAATGCCTCCGAAAATCGGCAGAAAGTGGGGGACGGAGTGTCTTTCACTACGTTCCCTCTGCCTACCCTGCAGTGTGCGGGATACAGCGTGAAGCTGATTTATTTATTTTTTTTTATTTATAACTAAGCGACCGGATGCTTCGGCGGTATTTCTTATTTTCTGAAACATCGCTCAACTGATTGTGTAATTACCGTACTTTCCTGTAGGTTTTTAAAGCTTTGCTACGACTTAATGTATAGATGTTTTAAGGTTATTTTTAATCGTTTGTTTTTCAGATTAATGACAGAGCCTAGTGTCAATACACTTCGTTCTACATTTTCTATTCAACTCATTGAATATTGAGTCACAGAACTCAACGCCGAGCCTAAGAAAGCTTACATACACACGTAATGTTTTTTTTACCTTCACACTGTATCCCGCTTACAAAAGTGTAAGTTGAAGCAAACTAATGATAAGACGTGCTTATTCATAGACGGAACTCAACGTCGCGCTAACTTAGAGCTAGAACTTAATTATGAAAGTTTAGCCTACTTCTTAACATGAAAAAATGTAATGTAAGGTTACATAACCATACATTGAGTTATATTATTTTTACTTTAACGACATATATAAGCCAATAGTGGCGCAGGGGCACAAGTATGTGACAGTAGGTGATGGGTTCGATTCCCACTTAAGGAAAAGGAATTTTTAATATTTTCAGTTCTTCGATCTAGTGTCGAGGCAAAGCACGGCGTTGAGTTCCACCACTCAAGAATAACTCAAGAATTCGACGGAAATTGGGGAACAGAGTGCTTTAATTATTCAGCATGCACATTCAGCTCCTACTGCGTACCTTATTTCATGCAGGATACTGAGTGAAGCTTAAACAAAAAGACATATACAGACAGACAGGCTCAATTATTGAGGATTGAAATTGTATAGATATAGCAGAACATTTCTATTTAAAATATTGTCGTTCTTCAGTATGTTCAGTCGAAGACATGAATGACAAAAGATAGTATATTAAACACAAAAATACAACATTTCAAATACAAGCTTAGTTTCACCAGTAATGTAGTAACTTGCTGCGTCTGTCTTGTATAATGATGAGAATTGGTCCAATTTCTTAATATCACGCAAAACTAGAAAGAGATCGTTATCTCTTAAAATAAAAATCAAATATCTCTTAAATGTCAAAAATCAAAATGAATATCTTATTTCATATCTTTGTAGTGAACATTCCAAAAAAAACCGTTAAAAACAGGATTAACTGATTAAGACGATCATGAGTTAAACATATAATACTTTTTTAAATGTACTTTTTTGACTAGCTTTCATCAGCTGCTTTGTTCACGCGGTCAAATAAAACCAAGAGATACGCAACAATACTGACACAAGTATATTGGTTTACATTGACATGATTTATATATATATTCTTTAATAGATTTCCCTGATAAATTAACTATCCAACACAAATATATGTTTTCAATGCAAAAAAGTAGTTAATGAGATTATGGCGTTAACCAAACAAACTCTTCAGTTTACTATTATTACTATAGAGTATAGATTTTTTAGAATTTAACTTCTTGTATAATTTTCTAGAAAGGATTTAGACCCCATGATCGTTACTTTATTCTAAGTAATTCTCGAAAAACAATGTTACTTTCATATATCAAAATATATTAATAAATTTTGCTTTAAAATTGATATTATCTTAGAAGTACCGCATCTTTGTGAAGTCCCCTTGTAAATGACAAAAGACATTTACGTTTATGAGTTACATCAAGCCCTTGTAGCTTCGAGCCTCAAGTATGTATTTTGCGTTAAATTTTTTTTAGAGAATATATAAAAATATGATTTAAACACAAAACTTCTACAAAACTTGTTTCCATTTCGGATTGAATAAGTCTATTATTGCTTGTAAATTTTTGTTTAATATTTACTTTTAACCTTGTGAAAAACTAAAGAAACAGCTACAGAAAGTATGATTATCGAATGAAATATATAGCATAAATAAAATATAAGCAAAGTCTATAAATACCTGCAACCATTTGATCCTTGTGATATTCTCCTCTGTGACGCTCAAAGCTTTCCGCTCGCCCAGCTTGTACGACTCGTCGTAGTACATGTACTCTGTGAACGTCAACCCACTAGTGGTGTACTGCTGAGTGAAATATATCGATATCGTCCCGTTTACGATATCGTGCTGGATAATCCATCGACATTTAATGGGGACGGGAAATGGATTGGGAAAATTTGGTGTTTGTATTATGCCGACTGGACCCTTCAATCGACCGCCGCATGTTTGCGGACCCTGGTGCTCTCCGGACTGAGATGAGACGGTGTTTGTGAAGATTGTGATCAGTGTGATGCTGAGTAGCTGCTGTATTGAAAGCCTGAAACAATGAAAATATTTATAAATGTTATTAGGGATTTTTTTATTAAGGAATTTGTGTTTTGTGAGAGTTACCGTAAATCGTCGTAAATAAAGTGTTGAGTGGCGCAACTCAACAACATAGATACATACATTTACAAGTAATTTCAAGTGTAAAAACTTTTTATCTTATCTTTAAGACTATGATTGAGGGCATTGATTAATATAATAGAACCCAAAACCATGATTTTCAAAATTTGTCTGCTTATCTGTGCGTTTGTTCAAGTTCAAGCGGTACAACCGCGAGAATCGATCCCACGATCTGTCGCGTTTATAGTCACACGCTGGTGTTACTTCACCACGACTGGCCTCTATTTCTTATTCCATGTTTTTATTTGATGATATAAGCGTGGCTACAACCACATGTACGTGACGAAAGTAGGTCTGGCCGTTCTAATTTACTAACGACACTTGCGTCCTTTGGGACAAAATGCCTGAATGTGCACACCGTGTTCGATGCAAAATGTATTTTTGAAACTCCAAGAGCTTAAAATACTTCATAAGGTCGATATCGTTTTGTTAACAATCAAAAACAATAGCGTGTACTTTAATAAGTTTAATAGTTGTGGGGGGCATATGCTCTACTGAAATAAAAAATATATAATATGGTATTCATAAACACGGTTTTTTTCTCTGTTCCCCACTTCTGCTGACATTACGCAAAGGGACAAAAATGAAAACAATTTAAAAATAGTCATTCTTCCGAGTATAGTTCGAAGCCGCAATTATCGTATTTACAGCCACTGCGCACCGACCGTCTATTTAAAATATCAAACAAAATTCCCAAAGCTACCTAAAAATGATTGGAATATTACAGATTGTCTGATACATGAATATTTCATAAATCGTAGCTAAACTAGAATCTTGTTCCCTTTTTTAATTTCAGCGTAGTTAGTAGCGATAGGTGATGTCAGTTATCTCCAGCGCCATACTCAATTTGCATTTTTAAACCATTAATATTCTTTGCTTTACGATAGTAATTGAAATTGTATTCTGTGATATTTAAAATAGTGTAGGTAACGATGGTCGTGGGCTTGAATTGTGTTTGGGGTAAATTTTCATTCATCATTAATTTCAAAACTTTATTTTTTTTATACCTAACTAACCCATTAAAAACCTATTTTTTTCATTGAAAATAGATTAATTATAGTAAATAGAACACTAAGAGCAATCGACTATTTCGACTTCCAAATCCTCAATTAAACGAAACTTTATCCTAACTTGAAATAAACAAATTTCTCATTTGTTCATTCATATTGATCTAAAATATCCGCTTTATATAAAGGTGATGGCGGTACGCAGTGTCGGATCGGATTTAAATTTTAATTCCGAATAAAAATAGTCAAAGAATACCGTTCTGTATTTTATTTTAAAACGCTGCTATTGATTGAAGCCTCATGTATTATATAAAAAAGCGTAGAAATCATTAATTGATCTATGGTTTGTAACGATGCCTGTCATCACATATTCTCTCTGTAATTATAAGAACAAAACAGAGGAGCTCCTAAAGTCCTGTTTTAATATATATACCTATATATACATGAGGACCGTCTTGGCGCAGGAACAGAAGCGTGAGATAATTCAATTACTACTTAGGAAATGAAATCTAATGTTCACATTATACGCTCAATTTTCGAAACGTTGTGTGTTGAGTAGCGTAACTCAACACCGCGTTTTTTCTATCACAGCGGGAGAATTAAGATAATTTAAATAAAATTCACCCGAATGAGGATCGAACTCACATACATTGCGTTTACAGTCAACATTTTTTATTAACTTTAAAATAGATTCACTATAAAATATTATATATTAAGTTTCCTTCCTAGCCAGTCCATTAATTATATTTAAGTTAACATATTCATTTTTATACGGACGTGCCGTCGACGGCAAGTAGTCAACGGTAGGTAGATATATAAACAAGTAATAACGTTGTGACACTTTGACAAATGACGAGACGAAGTTACTAAGGAGATACGTGTATCTTGTGAATACTCAATCTTCGCTCTGCACCCGCTCTTGTTACTTAACGTTCATGTCTAGTTAAAGTTTTAAAGAAGTCGTTATGGTAGAGTGTCAGTGCGCCTGACTATAAATGTGATGGTTGTGGGTTCGGTTTCCGCTTTAGGGAGTAATATATTTAATATTTGTATTTTTTTTTCGCCCTGGTGACGGGGCAAAGAGCGGAAAACGAAAATAATTTACCGAGCGGGGAAAAAATATACTTTTATTTTCTCCGCTCTGGTGACGACACTAGGCGCGGTATTGAGTTTCTCCACTTAACACGTAATGTTTTCTATCTCTTTTTCATTTTTTTAACCTGATCTCCAGAACAAATTCAAGGCAATATACCAAAACTAGAGCTCCAATATAGCATGGAAATAATCTACATACGAATGCCTTGTAAACTGTGTACGTAAATAATTTGGTTCCCAATAACAAAATCTAGGAGTTGTTATATAAGGCACCACGTACAATTGGCAATACGGGTGGAATATCAATGGAAGGTTTGTTATTAGCAGTGGAATAAATTATTTGTGATGTTATGTATATTTTTTGCAACAAGCATAGGTTGAAATCCACGCAATTTTTTCCCCTACACATATCAAATTTTAAAATTAAATAAGAACCCCATTTTTCGCCCAATTTTTGAATGCATTGCGTGTTGAGCCGCGTTTTGCCTCATTACCAGAATGAGATAATGAACATACTTAATATATCCTTTCCGCGAGTAAGCATCGAACCCACAACCAGTAGCGCTTACAGTCGTACGCTTGTGCCCTTGCGCCACGACTGGTTTCTAATTTTAATTCAAATTTAAATGTATTTTCAAAAAGTATTTTTCCTTGCCAAGTGTAGGATAACACTATAAAAATATTAAAAATAATCACTTACTATGTTTATGGTGTACTTTTCTAATTATCCTTGTTATGTAATTACAGTATACACCAGTGGTGGGCACTTCATAGAAATTTATACTTGTTTAACAAATGAAACTTATCTAACGAGGAATAAACAAAGAAACTATTTTAATATTTTTATTATCTTTTCAGAATAATATTGAAGTTACGGAGCAGACAGAAATACTCCCAAGTGAAATTTCAACCGAGTGTTATAAACATTGTTAATTAGGCATTTTCCAACTTATCCAAGAACACGATGGACAGAAGAATCTAAGTTTTATTTTTCAGCTTTACGCTGTATTCCGCATATTAGCAGGTTAGGCAGAGGGAACCTAGTGTTAAGACACTCCGTTCTCCATTTTCTGCCAAATTTTCGAGGCATTGCGTGTAGAGTAGCGGAATTCAATGCCGCGCTTTGCCTTATTATCAGAGCGAAGAAATAAAAATTATAATGAATAATTATTCAATCCCCCAAGTGGAAAGTGAACCCACTACCGTTGCGTTCACAGCTTGTGACACTGAGCCACAACAGTCTCTAGAATCTTAATGAATTATTAAATTATTATTTCTAGACTAAACTTCGTGTCTCCTGGGATTGATTCAATTCTAGCTACAGACGTGCCTGACTTAAGAGGCGAGCGGACAGTTGGGACGTGGTCATGTACAATTTTGAAACTAACTCTACACCAGTTATTTAGTGCTCTTTTGGGACAGTAATATTATAGTGCACGTTTGTACATAATAAGACGTTACTATTTATAAATGAAGTATAATATGCCGAATTTTTAACTGATGACTGTAAACGTGACAGTTTGGGTTGATTCCTATTGAAGGAAATTAAATATTTAATATTTTTTAAACATTTTTAAAGTGTTAATCCACACAATCTAAATAAGTATTTTTCTAAATAAGTATAAATATTTAATATTGTATTTCTTCACTCTGATGTAGTTGTATAGCGCGGCGTCGAGTCCATCACTAAAAACGCCTTCAGAATTCAGCTGAAAATGAATGAATGTCTTAGCACTAAGCTCACGCTGCATACCCTGCTACATACGGAAGTCATTCGTAAAGCTGAACTAAACTCTACTAAAGTTTAAACTAAAAACGTTTTAGTCATAAATATTGTTGCGGATGTCAGAAACAAATTATACAAAATTTGCTTTCCCAGCCAAAAATCCAGAAGCAGCTAGTGCCAAGATTCACAAGGATCGATCTAGTGTGGTTTTAATTCGTAGGCAATTTACCGAACAAGAATGTGGGGGCCATTAATTTGTAGCTACAGTACAATGCGGAGTCCCGCGTGCCTCAGTAGGGCTTAGAAGTCTATCTAAATTTATAATTGCTTTCTTTTCTTCTTCATTCTCTGCCCTAAGCATAGCAGGATTGGCCAGGATGGAGTTTTTAGAATAAAATTACGAGGGACTTTTATAATTTCCCACAAATATACAAGAGTGACTTACCGTAAAGTATTCCTATAAATTCCATAAATTCCATATATTCTTGTAAAAAATAAAGAATAAAATAAATGACTTTGTTTTATAAACATAATTAAAGACCATAATATAGGAATATTTAATATTATATTTTAAATTACAAATCCTTAGCTTCTGTTAATAAAGCCTCGTAAAGATCAACGACGACGACGATATGAGAGCGGTTTATAGGGATGAGTCTGAATGGAAATCTCATGGAAATGCTCAAAATAAACAAACAGTTTCCACATCTCCAACAGTTTAGTTTTACCGCACAGTAGACTCACATCCCAAAGGACACATGTCACAGGTAAAGTAGCATGGGGCCTAATTTCCCGTACTCGCTCAACGAGTGACGTCGGCACGTTCGTAATTAAAGGGAAAAACTTACAAATACCCGCACTACGTACTGAGACTTGCGCATTCTTTAAAAGGACTATTTTTAATCTGTAACATTTTAAGTTTACAAAGATAAAATGTTAGTGAGAGAGCTGGTTACCTCTCCACCTCCTTTGTGTGATAATTGCGAAAGTAATAAATAGTACATAGGGGAATGAAGTATATTTAGATTTTTGAGGTGTTTTTTTTCTTATTGATCCCTGGAACAAATATGTAAGGGATAATCTGATCTTTAGATTTCATCATTAGACCAGCTGTGTATTTTAGTATAGAGAGCATTGTAACAAAAATAAAAAAATGTATCCGTGCATTGTTTCTTTAAGTAAGTGGATAAGCTTGTTAGCTAATAGTTCATGTATGAGGTAGTTGTTCAATGATATTTAAGAAATAAAAATCAATAAAATAATTTTAATTTTCAGTAATGTAATATGTCATACATAATACACGCAACGCCTATAGAATTCTGTTGAATGAGGAAAACGTAAGAGTCTTAATAGGAGCGGTATGTTTAAGCACTAGGTTCCCAGATTCCAGATCTTAAAATAATAATAATAACATTGGTCCACATTCACTCAATTATGTCAAACATATAAATGTTATTTAGTTGTAAAGCTCTAGCGTTTCTGGTGTAATTTCATATTGCGATGATGAAATAGACGTGGATATTGCATTGACATTTGGGTAATGTATGAAGTGAAATTATAATATGTATGAGCTATTTTAGACGCAGTAGATTAATCATGCATGTGATAGTTCGTATTTTAATGTTTCTTGTTAAAAATATAATATTCATATTGAAAATGTTTGTCTGTTTGTCTATTTTAGTTGAACAAAACGCGGAGTTATTGTCCTAGTATTGATGTTTGCGGTTTCGCTTTCTAACAATAAGATCTGTAAATAATTAATTGAATATTTAAATATATTTAATATATTACATAGTATTTGTTTTATATGTATTTAGTATACTTATGAAAGATCAAAAACAGTTCGAGCAAACAATACAAAGTATCAATTTAAAATCCAACCAAAAATAACAAGTAAACACTAAAGATGCTCTCAATTTTCACTACATCTCCTCTATATAAAATCCAAAACGCAGTGATTTGTAAATTTTCAGAACAAAAACACCATTTGGCACTATTCGAAGTCACGTGTGACCAGTATCTCCTTTAACTCGAGTTCTATGCAACTGTCCTTAAAAAGGAAGCCGCAATAAAGAATAATTCATGTTTGCACTCGACACAGAATTCGGCTCCAAAGTGGTAATAACCAAAGGAAAAGTCGATAAATGGAATTCGCTAACATGTTCAATTTAGTGTAAGAGTGATAATGGTTGAACTAATTTAGTAGCACGTCGCCGGAGTTCGATGAAACGTGAATGTTATCTGATTGTATAAGAAAAATGGACGGTTTTTATTTAAATTCAACCAATTTTATTTTGTCAACGCTATAACAGCTTTTAGGTTAATTAAAACCAACTACCCTTGCTCGCGCCTCATTGAACGCGATATCCCAGTTGAGATAAAAAACATTTTTTTTACTATTTCCGGGTTTTTATTGACAATGTATCGCAAATTTTCACGCAATATTTCTAAATAGGCAGAAAATAGAACAAAACATTCACAATCAAATTTTCTCCGCGCCCTTGTCATAATAGAGCAGCAATAGCAGGGGCACAAGCGTGTGACTGTAAACACGACAGGTTCGATTTCCATTTGAGGAAATGAAACATAATATTTCATTTCTTCCCACTTCACGATGCAGATGTAAAGCGCGGCGTTGAGTTCCGCAATGTTTCTAGATTTTGGCGGAAAGTCCCCACTTTCAGAGTAGAGTGTCTAAGCACTAGGCTTCCTCTGCCTACCCCGCTACATGCGGGTTACAGAGAGAAGTTAAAAACTGCTATTGTAGTATTAACCTAACCAATAACCATACGTACGTAACGAATAATATAATCTAATGTTATTTTTAAATATGAATCAAATAATAAACATGTATATTACAATGTAGTTTCATTTTGCTATATTTTCTTAAACAATACGTGTAACTGAAGCAAATCTGAAAGATAAAATGTAAGAACTAAGTTAGCTATAAATATAGCATCCTTGCATTTACATTACATTATTTATATGTTTTATTATTTGTTAAAATTGTAGTGTAGAACTTATTCACTAAATGGTTAAAGTATACCAAGCTTTAGTTCTGTCTGCTTGCTCGTAGTTGGAGTTCAAATCCCGCATTGCCTCCAGAATTCTGCGGAAAGAAGGAAGTTGAGTGTCTTATCACTACGCTCCCTCTGCCTGTAGCAGTGGCTACATGCGGGATCAGCGTGAAGCTAAAAAATCTTAATTTTTTCGAGTCAAAATAAACAACTTATCATCTAATTATAAAAAATATTAGGCATTTTAAAATATGTCACACATATAAAGTCCACTAATGGGATAGTATAATTAATCCTTACTCAGAATTATTAATTAAAACAAAATATGTAGCGACGAAAATTGAATAAATAATATGAAGCCCGGTCCCTGTAGACATTAGCAATGTAAATATTAATTTCACAGTTAACTATAGATGAAAATAACGAAGATAGCGACCTTATTATACCGACCTTAGTACAGCAGGCAAACGATGCATCTTGGTACATATCCTGTATTCTCTTTTCGCATTATATCTTTAGGTTGGCTTCACACTGCATTCCGCATACAGCAGGGTAGACTTAGAGAAAATTATGTTAAGACACATCATTCCCCATTTTCCTCAACAAGGTAAAAGGCTACATTAAGTTCCGCAATATCTCCAGAATTAGACGGAAACTGGAGAACGAAAGTATCTTAAAGGAAACGGTGTGTCTACACTACACACTAGGTTCCCAGGATCCTTCTGCCTTTCCTACTATATACGGAATATAGCGTGAAGATAAATAAAGATTAAGCTTTTAAAATATAGTTAAAAATTCAATTCTAGTAACTAATAATTAACTTATCACAAAAGAAGCACTTAGAATAGAAAAGAGTTACAGCCGCGATCTCAAAGGAGCTAGCTCGTTAAAAATGAAAATCAAATGTAATAGCGTTCAGGTTAACCGAACCCGCGGCCGCTGTGCGGGTAAAGGGTCTTAAAACGACGAATGTTTTTTTTTCTCATTACTGAACAATACTTAACCGTTCTAACTAAACGATTTAAGAAATGTCGAGATGTTCGTTGCCTTTGTATGAACTTTCTTTGTGAATCTTGTTCTCTTTTTTGTGGCCTTTTATGCACTAATTCTATGCTAATTGAAAAGAACTAAATGACTTAGCTCCTATTTGCTGAGATAATACAGCTTTTTCTGTGAGATTCTTCCTCTATATCAGAATACATATGTTGTGTAGATATGTTACATCGTAGGTTCAATTTCTCTCTAAGCCCAAAGATTAATATAATGATAACTCTAGGTTATATTCACATATTGGGTGATTGTTTTTGCTGCTTCACGCTGTAACCAGCATACAATTGGCTACAGAGAGGGAACCTAATGTATACCACTTTTTAAGATATTGCCAGTTAAGATGCGGCACTCAGCACCGGGATTTGACTATACTACAGAACCTATATTTATGTGGCTTATATTAGAAAATCCACAGTTTCGAGCAACCCATATATACATAATATAACATATATTCCAAACTGCCTCACATTAAGCTTCACGTTGATATTTAAATTTTATATGGCAACGAGGCTCCTTAGCGCCCTAATTCCTCCGAGA
>CAKJTV020000291.1:0-12140 GCA_917862395.2 Heliconius sara
TCCGCTTGAAGGTTAGTTTTTCGAGTGATTTCGTCATGTGACTGATGGACCATTTTTCTTCACATTCGTTTAAGGAAATATCAAACGGTCCATTGGAGACTAAACGTAAAATATCAGTAGAGTTTAGGAAACATTGGCGCCCATTTTTTGTAATGTTCTCAGCGGCACTCCAGATTCGGGGCTGCCGCGCGGTAAATAGGTCATCGTCTTTAAAAAATAAACGTGACCCACTATCCCTTGCAACTTAAGTTATAAATATTTAGTCAAGGTTGTTACACCCTTAAAACGTGACTTGATTCGCTATGAAATATATTACTTTATCTTTATTTTTTGGACCCTCGAGATGGGAGTTTGCATTTAATATTTTATTTTAAGTACTATTGCGTCGCTGGCACGAGATGGAACTATAAGGAAACTTTCTAGGTGCGGTAAAGTAAAAGTAAGCGGTAAAAAAAAAAGATTTCGGTTCAAATTTGTTATTTCTGTTTTTCACGCTATATTTTGCATGTGGCAGGATATATAATGGAAACTGTAGTGTTCAAGACACTCCGTTTTCTACTTTCCGCCAAATTTTTAAGACATTGCGCTGAAATCGAACCCATCATCTTCGCGATTACAATCTTAAAATCTCTTATATAAATATTTTCCACTTATATATTTTTTTAATTTAAACACTTCATATTAAAGCAAAAATATAAGAATATCAAATTCCAAAATCGACAAAGCAAACCACCGCACACAAGACAGCAAAGACGAAGATAAATTTCATAACAAAATGAAATGGAGTATAATGTATCTAAGTCAAACTTAAGGGCAGATGTAGTTGGGGAGCGAATCTCCACCGAGACATTAAGAGGGGCTCTTGATTAATCTGGCGGATCTTGGCGAGCCTTAATTAAAATGGGATTATCTTAAGGCTGCAGAGGCTTCGACGGTAAGAAGCCATCCACCGGCTTCCTCGTACCTAATTTTTTCCTATCGCTCCTCCCGCCGGCTAATGAGTGTTCCGATAAAAAGAACTAGATTTTCGCTTAGTTCGTGCCGGCTATTTATCTGGGAAGGAAAAACTACAAGTTTCTTATGCCTTTGGTTTCGGCGAAGATGTACTGTAATTTATTCGTTTTATGTATTATTTTTGAGCTCAACTTTAACATATAACTTTAAAATATATATTTAAAAACGAATCCACGATGTCTTAGGGAAACTATTATGGTTTGCAGTATGGTAATTGGCAAATTGGTATTTGGTATGGCAATTGGTTATTTAACGAATTTATTAACATGAAAGGTATTATTTTTCTACCAATAAATTAACAAAATATTTATTTAACAAAAAAATATTTCTTTTAATATTTGTTTTTTGTTAAATAAATATTATGATTTTTTTTATTTAATTTCTAACTGATCAGTCAAAGTTCATAATAAAAGTATCCAAAAACTTTAGAGTTTCAAAATTAGTCAACGTCTATTAAATCAGCTTCACGCTGTATCCCGCACACAGCAGGGTAGACAGAGGGAACACTCCGTTCCCCACTTTCTGCCGAATTCTGGAGGCATTGCGTGTTGAGTGGCAGAACTCAACGCCGCGCTTAGCCTCGACTCCAGAGCGAAGAAATGGAAATATAATTTTAAGTAAATATTTCATCTCCTCGAGTGGGGATCAAACCCACAACCAGTCGATTTTGCAGTGACACCTCGTGCCGCTGCGCCACGACTGGCCTCCCAATGTCTATTCATTTATTATATAACCAGTAACATAATCTAATCAACAAAATCTAACATCTCATTTGTTAGATATATAACAGCACGCTAACCTTAATAAAAACTTACAAAATAGTCCAAAAGCACTGACTGACAAATACGTCAAAGTCAGATCACAGCTCACATAATGATTATGAGACACCCCATTTTCCGCGACATCAATTGAATCCTCGAGGAGACAAATGTAAGCGTCGTTTATCGAGGTCTCGAGTTGCAAATCCTTTATTGCGGTCACAGCAATCATAACGCGGGTCGAGGCCGGCGTCAAATCTTGCGAACGTTTCGCCTTCTTTTCCTCTTTACTATACTGTACAGTACAATCGACGAGTCGTGGCCACTCTGAAGTTTCTAAACTTTCTCCCATTGTTCACTCGGAAAGAAAATAAAAAAGTAAGAAAAATCGAAAATGAAATCTGCGCAGCCAATTCAGGGCGGCCACGAATCATCGACCGTACTGTACTTCGATATATATCCTCCGTTTAATGTTTTCCCTAATAATTCAGCGGATAAGCGCAGCCACTTACAGGGCCGTTTCGTCCCGCGGGACGCAGTCTTACCTCCCAAATTGAGTTTCGCTCAGTGATTCGAGGGAACGAGTTACGCGATCGCTTCATATCATTTTACGGGATGAAGTTTTTTGCTCTCACGTTAGATAGATGATAAGTGAAGGAAAAATTAAAGCATCCAATATAGCTTCCCAGATTTGTTAGTGTGTAGCATTTATATTAATTTTATTATAGAAAATCAGCAGTTCCATACACAACACCGAAGAAATCAATGTACATAACTCTTCCATTACAGAGTGACTCATACTAAGAGCGTAGAACGCTAAAATTTGGATTATTCAAAATTCCTACAGAAAGAACAGCCAGTAGTTCCTATATACGTTTGTTATAAATACCTGTTCTCTTCTCGGGATCAGGGAACAAAAGATCATCGAGTCTCGCCGGTGGTGAGCGCCCTTTGCTGTTGACAGCGACCGCCACCAGTCTGAAGCGGACTTCCCACTCGAGCCCTCGAACGGTCCATATTGGCTCGTCTGACGTCAGGTTCACCCTGAGGAAAATGATTAGTTAGAAAACGAGTCAGGCGCGTTGTTAATTTCCACTAATCAGCACGCACTATCGTAATAATTGGCCGGAAAATGGGAAATGGAGTTGTAACTTTCTTCTGATTACACTGCTTTGTGGGAAAAAGTGTGAAGCCGCTGTATGAATACTTAAGTAATGGATTCTATTATTACTATATTGAAAAATATTCATTTTGAATTATCTGATAGCTACAATACAATACAAAGTAGCCATAAAGAAACGAAATCCTTTAATATTGTTCATTTAAGAAACAGTGAAAATTATAATTAAAATTTAAGAAATATTGCATTTTACTATTAAGAACCGTATTTCGTATCGTAAACTGCAAATTGCTGAAAATATGCATTAAAACTTATATTAATTAAGCAATGTATCTGTAGCGTATACTTTAATATTCGTTTGAAATGGAAATTGCGCACCGAAAAGAGTTTCAATTTAAATATTTATGATCATTCCATTATAGAACAAAGTTACACAGTATCAATATATTTTTTTTAATATGAAATAGTTTACAATATTAACTTTTATACTGAGGATTATTGGAGAAACGTATTTCATTTAATTAAAAAAAAAATATAGTGTCTAATTGATTTGTTTGTCTAATAAATGATTAAGTAATGACTGACGTAAGCGTGACTTTTGTGGGTTCGATCCGTACTCGTGGGAGTAAATTGTTTTTATTTTTATATTTTTATATTCCACTGTTCCAATTACTCTGTGTATGGTGAACGGAGTGTTTAACAGTGGGTCCCTTCTGTCTTCATTGCTATATAGGGTTTAAAGCGTAAATCTTTGTGCCGTGTGATCCCGGCCTAGAATAGGATCATCCTGGTACTGGTGGTGTCGTAAGAGGCGACTAAAGTACGTGTGGTAGAGTCACGTCGCCAGCAATGGCAACACGCATGGGCAGACTCGACCGGATCTTTACCACCCCCGGCATTTAAAACCGGCGTGAAGTAGTGGCTTTATGCCATTGCGTTTCGCATCAGGTAATGCCGGGCCCCGGCGCCCAACCCGTCTTAAAGGCCGGCAACGCACCTGTAGCTCCTCTGGGGTTGCACGGGGCCGTGGGCGGCGGTAATCACTTACCATCAGGTGACCCGCACGCTCGTTTGCCGTGTCTTTTCCATAAAAAAAAAATCTAATAAAATAAAACCGGTTAAGTACGAATCGGACTCACCACCGTACCAATTTCAGGATTGTAGGTCAACGGGAAGTAAAAAAATTTCAACAGCGTCGTCAAAAGCTTGCCAAACTAAATGTAAGTCGGCAAACTTAAGTTTGTATTTGATTTTTTTATGTGAAATACCTACACTTTCACTTTTTTCATTTATTTGTATGTGGTTAATATATGTAGGTATTTATTAAGCGGAAAATTTCATGTAAAATCTAGCAAAATCGAAGCATAAATGTGTACTGAATGATCTTGACACATGACAGCGATTCTTTAAAAGTTTCTTTTTTATATGTTAAATGAAACTATTTTACTACTACTAACTATATCTTAATTTTTATCCTTTGAAGTATGGGACACTAAGTAAGTTCCGTTTTTACCTTTTGAGGTATGAATCCCTAAAAAATACTGACATACAATAAATAAAAAAAAAACAATCTCCACATGTAAAACACCTGTCGTTACCAACTTTACGGTGATATGTTCATTTCGTAATTTGCCAACATCCATGCGTGCTAATGGGGCGAATTACATAGCAAACTTAGTTTACAACCAACATTCGTAATTTGGGGGTCGCCCCTACATTTGGACAGAGTGGCCGCGATCTCCCTGGAGACCAGGCGGTAATGTACGGATGATTTAAAAGACTAGGCGTTTATCCTGTATTTGCTAAGAAATATTGTATATTTCTGTGCTCAATTTTTCGTTTAAATTTATTAGATATATTGTATTTTAAACTGCAGAACTTCGAGTTACGTATATATAAGTAAACATTTTAGCTGCGGCTTTACATGTGTGGTCAAATGAAAAATTGATTTGGATAAATGACACATTCTAACATACATCAAAATAATTTACCTAATTTAGTATAGCTTTCCTTGAAAATAGTCAAATGAAATGGTCAAAAATATAAACACTCTCCTGAATGAGAATCAAACCAACGTATCAATCAAACCAAGTATTTAAAACGAAACTTTCCAACTTTTTTTTTCTAATAAAACCAACAGTTCCTGAGTTTAGCGCGTTAAACCAAAAAAACTCGTATAATAATATTATTTCTATACTATTATAGATAGAAAGAAATATGTGAGGTGACTACTTGAAAAAATCGAGATCTCTGAACTGAAGCGTTTATCGATATAAATAAAATTTAAAGTTGCCAATTTCTATAAAAACACACAGAAATTTAATAAAAGTTCCAATTTTAAACTTTTATTAATATTTTTTTCACTTTATTATTTTAGGTAAAATATGTATATTATGGGACCAGTAGTAGCACAGGGACACAAGCGTACGACTGTAAGCGCGACAGGTTGTGGTTGTTCGATTACTTTTAGGAAATTAAATATTTAATATTTTCATTATCTCGTTCTGATAGCAAGACAAAGCGGGGTTTTGAGTTTTGCCACTCAAAGTGAAGCGAAAGTGGGGAACGGAAGTCGGAACGGACGACGGAACCTTAACCCTATATTCCTAGGTTCCCTCTGCCTATCCTGCTATGTATGACTATGCGTGTAGAAAAAATATAATGAATAAGGTCTGTTCAGTATATTTTATTATCCCGCATATAGCAGGGAACCTGGGTACCTAGTGATAAGACTCCTCCGAATTTTTGGGAATTGAAACCACAACCGCCGCGTTTTTAGTCGTACGCCTCACCCCTCGCCACGATAGTCTCAATAAATTAATTTTATTCATTAATAGGTAAGCCAATACATTGGCAATATAAATTTATTTATACAACTTACAAAATAATCTTTAAAATTATATTAAACAGTTAATTTAGTATAACTTCACCTAAAGTACTGCAGTAACAATTTTTTCAAAAAAAATATGACTCATTAGCTTTAAACTACACCCCCGAGGGCTTTTATTTTGTAACCCTCTCGTACTTTTATCATCCCCTCTTTTTAAATGAACTAATTCAAGTATTAATGTGCTCGCTAACTGCTATTGTGAGCCGCTATTTAAAAAGTCATTATCTGTTCTAAGTAGACTAGATGTATTTTTTAATATTTTTAAGGTTTTTCCCACTAACGAGTGCGGCTTAAGACTTTCCGTCAACCAGTTTCTAAGCAAATTTGAAAAATTGCGTGTGAATTTGGGGGAAATGGAGAACGGAGTGTCTTGTTGGGTAACAGAGTATCTTAAAACAAGGTTTTACAGATTACTCAGCTATATACTGGATACAGCGTGAAGCTACAAAAAAAGTATTTGAGGGAATCCTGGCGCAGCTGCACATCGTCAGAATGTAAATAGTGACGATTGTGGATTTGATCCCCACTAGGGGAAAGAGGTGTTTTTAATTCCCAATTTTCTTCTACATATATACAGTGTTAAGCTAAAAAAATGTTTATAATTTAGTGAATAAAGAACCTCTACGAAAAAAAATTTACGACCAAAATAAAGCCGAGTATGTTAATTACATATGTATGTATCATTATTTTTTTTATATAGGCACTTACGGTATTTTCATACGAGGGGATTACGTCAAATTTACAATTCATATACATAATAATTATAGCATAACACGCAATATATAACAACAATACATGTAACAAAGTAACTCTTCTAAATGTTAACTAAAACGGACGCTTTGACGCAACAGCACAGCGTCTGACTGCAAATGTGACGGTTTCGAGTTCAATTCCCATTGGAGGAATGAATTATTATTGTAATTTCTTAATTTTAGCAAACAGGCAGAAAGTTGCGTTGAGTTACTACATTTATTCGGGTGGAAAATGGAAATCGGAGAGTCCTAGCACTAGGTTCACTTTCCCTATCCTACTATACGCGGAAACCTAAATAAAAAATGTTAACCGGCACTTCAGATGGTAAAAATTTCCATACAAAGAGGTAGGGGCGTTTAAGTGAACGGAACAATTCTTTCAATACAAGTAAAATACTCCCAACATTTACCGCCTGTCTAAACGTTATTGCGAGTATAAAACGGCGTTCAATCGACAATTCTACTGCATTATACCTTTATGAGAGATTTATAAGAAGTCTTTATTAAATAGCGTTAGTGTTTTTGTGGGATATAGCTACGTAAAGGATGAAATAAGGCTCAATTATATCATTTTGATACTAACTTGATATATTGACAAATTTATTACTAAGTACCGTTATTTTAATTATCAATATCCTAATTTTTTTTAATTATATTTAAATTAGGTATATTGCAAATGTTCATTATATATATATACTAGCGACCCGCTCGCGGCTTCGCACGCTTTAACCACAGAATGATTTACTTAATACACTAAAATTATATTCATGTTTCAATATACCTATAATGTATGCTTGCAATGAACTTGAGATTTCTAATGTGAAAATTATTAAAACCTTAGGTGGCATTTTCGTACCTCCCATAAGAGAGATGCAACTGTCAATATATTAATTTCTTTAAACTTTTGCCTTATGGAGTCTTTAGGACCTAAATTGTAGTTATAACTATATAGTTTTAGTTATATCGATACTTACAATAAAATCCTAACTCATCGGTGTCTGTGCGTGGAAGATATATTAGAAAAAATATTATTATGGACATTTAAAAATTTAATAGAACTTGATCAGTTTGTTTGTTTATCTGTGCGTTCACGATAATCGATGCGATGCTTAACCGATTTAAGTGCAGTTTTGTAATTTGGCTAACTTCCTTTAAATATTTAGTATTAGTTTTATTTTAATTGGTTCACACAAAATTAAAACCAGTTTCACGCTGTATCCAGCCTATAGCAGGGAAGATAGAGGGAACTTAAGTGTTAAGATACTGGGTATGATATATGACTGACGTGAAATGAAAATATGATTAAATTTCAATTCAATCCTCCAAGTGGGAATCGAACCCATAACGTCACGTTACTGGCACAATTTGTGCCCCTACGCCGCGACGGTCTTTAATATTCATACAGAATGGAAGCTTCAGCGCACCTTTTACGGGGAGTATATAGGATAAACTATAAATATATAAAAATAATTAAAAATATAATAGTTTATTAAACCCATACCTAAAAAAATTAATCAAGATACCTCAGCAGTTTAGACGTAGGATCCAAACCTGTATTTCCTGTGACGCAGTTACGCATCTATGCAGATACCAATAACGTAATCACATACTACTACAAAATATTACTAAAGGTTAAGCAACTTTGAACATTGCCGCCATTACCTACGACTCGTATGTTTGCGTCTTTAATGACAAATAGCGTTTTATTTTAATATCAACGATAATACCTAATTTACTTTGTATGAAAAAATAACTTTTTCCTTCCATTTTTTTAATTGTATTAGGCTTTTATAGTACTTTTTAATTGTATTAGGCTTTTATAGTTAAAACTATGGTTTCATTTAAAGTGGTACTGATAAAAACATTATATAATTGACTATATAATATCTATAGTGATTTTTTAGTGAATAGAATTATTATTATTATTACAACACTTGCGAAGAGAGCATATTTCGGGCATTTTTTAAATTCTTATACCTTTTGAGAAACTACCAACATTCTTATCGTTAATAATTTTTTTTTTAAATAAAAAAAACATTTGAATATTTTGTCTAAATTTTTCGTCATAATGGCGCGAAATTATTCAAAATGTTCAAAAATGTTGGTTAAAAATAATTATACTGCAGGAGGGTGGATGCCTTTATATGTACTGTTTAAATCTGTTTTTTTTATGATAGTATGTAGAATAATATAATCTATAGATAATCACACATTCCTCTTCACACTTTTTATTCTTTAACTATAATAAGTAAATATATTTAACGTTATAACGTTATATTAAACGTATTAATAAATTTAATTAAATTTATTAATACGTTTCAAGTATTCATTTGTTTTGAATATAACATTAAGATTGATTCATAAAATATATTTGGCACTTCCTTAACTTGATTATTTCATCTATTTTTTTTATTTACAAAGTATTGATTAAATTCTCTTGAGAAATATATGTACTGTAAATGAATGTAACGTACCTACGTGCCAATGATTAAAATGTATTGACATCACCACGTGATCCATCTAAACCCAATAGAAACTTTTATAAACTATAGCAACCAACTCGCGGCTTCACCACATTTGTGAATTATTTGTTTGTTTCGATACAGGGAATTACTTGAAAGTTTGTATTATTTTTTTTAAAACAGCACCGATTTTTATAAAATTTGAAAGTCAGACTCTTTAAAATATTTCATTGAACACGTGTTTCATGGTTTTTAGAATTCATCCCCTAAGAGTTCAAATACTGGGTTGAAAGTTTATATGGAAAAATCTTTAAATCACCACCGATTTTTATAAAAACTTAAATTCAGACTGTTAAAAATATTGTAATGAACACGTTTCGTGGTTTTTTTTAGAATTCACCCCTAAGAGTGCTAATAAGCAGGCGAAGTTGCTCCGCGACCGCTAGTTTTAATGTAATAACATATACTATATTTATAAAAATGAGAATGTATTGTTTTGTTTAATAGCTCCTGATAGTTATTACAACGCATGCAAGGAAAGATCATTTTAGAAAGTTGTTTAATTATATTAGAATTATAAAAACTACCAACATTTTTATGGTGAATAAAATATTTAATCAAATAAAAAAATGTCTATGTTTTCCACCTGAAAAACACTAAGGGGAGAAAAAATATAAATATATGTATATAAAAATATAGATACCACATTAGTATCAATACATTTTGCTGGTAACAATAATTGAAAACAATTATATACTACCTACGGGATAACTTTGTATGCAAAGTTTAAAACTATTAATTATATACATACATATACATATAGGCATCTAATATATATATATATATATATTTTAGATGCCCCTCTGTACTACGATGGTGGCTCTTTTCTAGCTTGCACATTTTCCTTTGAAAATGAGTTATTGTGGCATAACTAACAGTTACACATGGTATCGTATACTTTTTTGTAGATATTGATGTCTTCTATAAAATTGCAGTACATCACTAATAGAGCAACTATTGTCAAGAATTTCTACAGCGTACGCGATATAAGGTTTTTTTTTTGGTATTTTTTACACGTCAATCGTGTAATTGTAAAAGAATTTTCCTTATCGGGTCTATTTAATTCAAACAATTTTGCCGTGGGATCTCAGTCTAGTATAGGATCATCCTAGTGCTGGTGGTGTCGTAAGAGGCGACTGGGCAGACTCCAACCCACCTTAAAGGCGGGCAACGAACCTGTAACTCCTCTGGTGTTGCACGGGGGCCGCGGGCGACGGTAGTCACTTACCATCAGGTGATCCAAACGCTCGTTTGCCTTGTCCTTTCCATAAAAAAAAAAAACAAAAAATCTAATGGACTGTCTTAATAATTTAAGTGGTATCGATACATCTCCCACCCAACCCCCGCAGAGTTACTCGCCACGGTGCGCAAGGCCACACGGCACACACTACGCATTTTTTATTATTACATGATTTTCTTTAGATTTATATTTTAAATTCGTTATATCTTTTGAATGGGATGTCCGATCTTATTAATTTAAAAAGTATTTTACAGATATTGAAATTATCTTTCATAAAATATCATTTAATGGGATAAGGATTGATTTAGAGGTATGAATAATATGGTTTGATTATTGTCGGCACTTTTGTTAACGTATAAAATATAAAAAAATGATTATATTGTCATAACTACAATAGTTAGACATATGCTATCGCGGACTTTTTTATAGATATTGATACGCTCTATAATACTGTAGAACATTGTTTTGTTCTATCATCAATAGTTTTCGCAGCGCACGCGATGATAGAATTATTAAGATCAATTTCTTCACACCTTGGTTTACATTATTGCATTTCTATTAGGGATCTCTATTTTTTTGGAAATGTAATATAGCCTATACTGGTCAGTAAAGATGCAGCTTTCCAATAGTGAAAAAATTATTTAAATCGGCCCGGTAGTTTTTGTGTGAAAACTCTACAAACATACACACATACATACATACATACATACAAACATACAAAAATACCAAATCTTACCTCTTTATAATATTAGTATAGATATATATATATATATATATATATATATATATATATATATATATATATACGTTATCCCTTCCATACATGTACCAAAGTTATAAAATTGCTCAATTGCTTGATTTTCACTATAATAGGTTCCCTGAGTTTATCCACATATAAAATATGTTACATATTATACTATTTTATATTTATACTCCCAAACATCTAAAGCATGTCAATGTAAAAGACAAGTTATTAATTATAATATAACAACTATTTTAGTGATTACCTACATCAAGATATATCACAAAGTGTCATAACGCTAATGTTCTCATAATCATTTCACATAATCCCTAAGAAACATAGCAGAAGGTTTTATTTGAACGACTAATAAACTTTTAAGGAAGCGCAGATATCAGTGTCGTTTTCCTTGTTAGGCTCGGGTTTGGTGACTATAAAATATAACAACGTTATTAGAGCTATATTCTTATATAGTGTAGGTTAGTATATTAGTTGATATTAAATTTATAAGTATTTTCCTATGATTTCTCCACGTACTCGTTAAGTGAACGTGAATCGAACTCACAACCGTCGTGCTTTCATTTAAATGTTATATCGCTTGGCTATGACTGGCTTGACGTGCATATTGAAAATTGAACTGAAAATGATAAGGAGTGACATAACATGAGAGTGAGTGAGAGTTTGTAGGTTTCCTTTTATAAGCAAAAAAAAATAGATTAAATTTAATGTAACATTTAATTTAATAATACAGCTTCAATTCAACTAAATATTCTTAATCTAGTTTGTTTCAGTCTTTCCGGATTTCCGCAGAACAAGTCTTGCTCTACCGTAAAGTCAAACAGCGTCAGCCAGTACCCAGTGTAAATCTTTATAAGAATCTACTCCGTAAAGAGGATTAAAAATGTATCAAGCAGACAGCGCGAGCTTGACCTCGGCAATTTTTATCTGAATTTTTACAAGAGAAGGCGCCCCGCCATGTGGAAACTCGTTAGCGGCTATTGTCTTAGTTTTTTTTATAAATATTTAATTATACTTCATTTTCTATTATCAACATTATGTTTTTGAATTTTTTGTGGCGAGTTTGAATATATTGTTTGGAGGTAGT
>CAKJTV020000294.1:0-20752 GCA_917862395.2 Heliconius sara
AATTGTTATTTGTTAGTATTCAACTATTTTTCATCGGACACGGACCGACCGGCAGGCTCGATTAATACAATATACAAGGAGGTAAGTAAATATATAAAATTAAAAGGTAAAATATACTTTTTTTTTCTACATTACTAGTGCTTACTTACATCATGATAGATATTTACTTTATATCAAAACTAGCGGCCCGCTCGCGGCTTCGCCCGCTTAAACCACAGAATTATTTGCTTAATACACTAAAATTATGTTCGTGTTTTAATATACCTATAATGTATGTTTGCAACGCAGTCGCATTTTCGTACCACCCATAAGAGAGATGCAACTGTCAATATATTAATTTCTTTAAGCTTTTGCCTTAAGGAGTCTTTAAGGACCTAAGTTATAGTTATAGATATATAGTTATAGTAATATCGCTACTTACAATAAATCCTAACTCATCGGTGTCTGTACGTGGAAGATATATTAGAAAAATTATTATTACGGACATTTAACAATGTAATAGAACTTGGTCAATTTGTCTGTTTATCTGTGCGTTCAGGATAATCTCAGAAAGGGCTTAACCGATTTAAGTAACTTAACCTAATTAATACAGAATGGAAGCGTCAGCGCTCCTTTTACGGGGGCAATATATAGGATAAAATATTTTAAGCCCATACCTAAAAAAATTAATCAAGATACCTCAACAGTTTAGACGTAGACTTTTTTTTCATTTCACGATCGATGTTTATCCATACCTGTATTTCGTGTGACGCAGTTACGCATAGATACCAATAACGTTAACACATACTACTACAAAAGTATTACTAAAGGTTAAGCAACTTTGAACTTTGTCGCCAATACATACGACTCGATTTAGGAATGAGGCGTTTGCGGCGGTTTCCCTTTGATAGGTTTATGCCTGTTTGCGTGTTTAATGACAAATAGCGTTTATTTTAATATCAACGATAATATATAATTTATTTTGTATGAAAAATAACTTTTTCACTTTTAGGATTTTTTTTATTGTATTAGGCTTTTATAGAGTGATTAACTATGGTTTCATTTAAAGTGGTGCTGACAAAAACACAAATTGAGCATATTTAATATTTATAGTGATTTTTTAGTGAATAGAACTAATAGTTATTACAATACGAAGAAAGCATATTTTAGACATTTTTTAAATTCTTATACCTTTTGAAAAACTACCAACATTCTTATCGTTAATAAATTATTTTTTTCAAATTAAAAAATTGTCTAAGTTTTTCATCATTATGGCACGAAAATATTTAAAATGTTCAAAATTAAAAGCTCAAAAATGTTGATTAAAAATAATTATACTGCAGGAGGATACCGTTATATGTACTGTTTTTTTATGATATAATGTAGAATAATATATTCTATAGAGAAATCACACATTCCTCTTCACATTTTTTATTTAACTATACGTAAATACATATTTTAGAGGTTACTCTGTACTAAGATGACAGCTCTGTCCCCGCATTTACGTCCCACATATATAGAAATATAAATCATTGGAAAGAAAAGCAGAAACGCAATTTTATTGAATTTTTTTTTTATACTTGAAACGTATTAATAAATTTACATACAATTCATTTGTTTTGAATATAACATTAAGATTGATTCATAAAATAAATTTGATATTTCCCTAACGGGATTATTTCATGTATTTTTTTACATACAAAGTTTTGATTAAGTTCTCTTGAGAAATATATCTACTATAAATTAATATAACGTACCTACATGCCAATGATTAAGACGTATTGACATCACCACGTGATCCATCTATTATAATCACAACATAAAATTTTATAAAATACAGGAACCAGCTCGCGCCTTCACCCGCTTAAATTTGTGAATTATTTGTTTGTTTCGGTACAGGGAATTACGTTCCTGTTGTAATAAATAATGTATGCTTGCAGTGAACTTATGATTTCTAATGTGAAAATTATTAAAACCATGACATTTTCGATTTTCATTAAACAAATTATTATTGGAGCAATTAACAAAGTAATAGAATCAGCAACAATAATATTTATAAATTTTGTCGGTTTCTTGGTTTTTCTGTTAGTCGACGCTTATCTCAGAAACGACTTAAGCGATTTAAATAGCTAAGACGTGAGCGCGGTGCGGGAGCGGTACAATCGGCTTAATTATTTTTATTGTAATATTCGTCATGTATGTAATGTAATTGTGTAATGATTAAATAACTGACCTTTATAACTATTTATTTATATCTTCATAGAGAAATGATAGCTTTGTTGGGCACTCCTAATTTTTAAGAAAATAAATTTGATCAAAATACATTTAATTATTTTAAGACTAGCGACCCGCTCGCGGCTTCGCCCGCTTTAACTACAGAATTATTTACTTAAAACACTAAAATTATATTCATGTTTTAATATACCTATAATGTATATTTGCAACGCACTTAAGATTTCTAATGTGAAAATTATTAAAACCTTAGGTAGCATTTTCGTACCTCCCATAAGAGAGATGCAGCTGTCAGTATATTAATTTCTTTAAACTTTTGCCTTAAGGAGTCCTTAGGGCCTAAGTTATGGTTATAGCTATATAGTTATATGGAAGATATATTAGAAAAATTGTTATTACGGACATTTAAAAATGTAATAGAACTTGGTGAGTTTGTCTGTTTATCTGTGTGTTCACGATAATCTCAGAAAGGGCTTAACCGATTTAAGTGCAGTTTTGTAATTTGTCTTACTTCTTTTAAATATTTAGTATTAGTTTTATTTTAATTGGTTCACACAAAATTAAAACCAGATTCACGCTGTATCCAGTCTATAGCAGGGTAGGTAGAGGGAACTTAAGTGTTAAGATACTGCGTATGATATATGACTGACGTGCGAAATGAAAATAAGATTAAATTACAATTCAATCCTCCAAGTGGGAATCGAACCCATAACGTCACGTTACAGGCACAATTTTGTGCCCCTACGCCACGACGGCCTTCAATATTTATACAGAATGGAAGCGTCAGCGCTTCTTTTACGGGGAGTATATAGGATAAAATATTTTTAACCCATACCTAAAAAAATTAATCAAGATACCTCAACAGTTTAGACGTAGGATTTATACGCAGATACCAATAACGTTAACACATACTACTACAAAATATTACTAAAGGCTAAGCAACTTTGAACTTTGCCGCCAATACCTACGACTCGTATGCGGCGATTTCCCTTATGTCTGTTTGCGTCTTTAATGACAAATAGCGTTTTATTTTAATATCAACGATAATATATAATTTATTTTGTATAAAAAATAACTTTTTCATTTTTGGGATTTTTTTAATTGTGTTAGGCTTTTATAGAGTAGTTAAAACTATGATTTCATTTAAAGTGGTGCTGACAAAAATACTATATAATTGAGCATATTTCATATCTATAGTGATTTTTTAGTGAATACAACCAATAGTTATTACAACACTTGCAAAGAAAGCATATTTCAGGCATTTTTTTTAATTCTTATACCTTTTAAGAAACTACCAACATTCTTATCGTTAATAAATTATTTTTTTCAAAATAAAATTTTTTTGAATATTTTGAATATTTTCACGCCATTATGACGAAAAATTTAGACTATTTTGTCAAATTTTTTCAATTAGACAAAATAGTCTAAATTTTTCGTTCAATTCAAAATGTTCAAAATTAAAAGTTAAAAAATGTTGATCGAAAGTAATTATACTGGAGGAGTATAATATATCCTGTTTAAACTTGTTTTTTTATGTAGAATAACATATTCTATAGAGGAATCACACATTCCTCTTCACAATTTTTACTCTTTAACTAAAATACGTAAATATATTTCATAAAATATATTTGGCACTTCCTTAACATGATTATTTCATGTATATTTTTATATACAAAGTTTTGATTAAGTTCTCTTGAGAAATATATGTACTGTAAATAAATGTAACGTACCTACGTGCCGATGATTGAAATGTATTGATATCCCCACGTGATCCATCTAAACCCAATATAAACTTTTATAAACTATAGCAACCAGCTCGCGGCTTCATCCGCTTAAATTTGTAAATTATTTGTTTGTTTCGGTACAGGGAATTACGTTCCTGTTTTAATAAATAATGTATGCTTGCAGCGCACTTATGATTTCTAATGGGAAAATTATTAAAACCATGGTGGCATTTTAGATTTTCATTAGAAAAATTATTATTGGGGGCAATTAACAAAGTAATAGAACCAGAAACAATAATATTTACAAATTTTGTTTGTTTGTTGGTTTTTCTGTTAGTCGACGCTTATCTCAGAATCGATTTAAGCGATTTAAAGAGCTAAGACGTAAGCGCGGTGCGTGAGCGGTAAAATCGGTTTAATTGTTTTTATTGTAACATTCGTTATGTATGAATGGTGTAATGATTAAAAAACTGACCTTTATAACTATTTATTTATATCCTCATAGAGAAATGATAGCTTTTTGGACACTGTTAATTTTTTAAGAAAATAAATTTGATCAAAATACACTTATTTATCTATATATATAAAAGGACATGTACCTGACTGACTGAGGTAAGACACAGAGCAGAGCAGAGCCGTAACCGCTGATGGGAGAAACGTGAAATTTGGACAGATGTTTATTTCAATAATTTGGACATCCACTAATAAGGGATTTTGAAATTTTTTACCCTAAACGGATGAAATAGGGGTTGAAAATTTGTATGGATTTGTTTAAAACAGCACCGATTTTCATTAAAGTCAGCAGACTCTTTAAAATATTTCATTGAACACGTGTTTCATGGTTTTTAGAATTCATCCTCTTAGGGATGAATTCTAAAAACAATGGACGGGGTTTAAAGTTTATATGAAAAAATCTTTAAATCGCTACCGATTTTTATAAAACATTAAATTCAGACTGTTAAAAATATTTTATTGAACACGTTTTTCGTGGTTTTTTTAGAATTCACCCCTAAGGGTACTTATAAGCAGGCGAAGTTGAGCGCGCCGGCTAGTTTTAAGATAAAAATTAAAATAATATATAGTATCTTATATATTATATTGTTATATTGTAATAACATATAATATATTAATAAAAATGAGAATGAATTGTTTTGTTTAATAGCTCCTGATAGTTATTACAACGCATGCAAGGAAAGATCATTTTAGAAAGTTGTTTAATTATATTAGAATTATAAAAACTACTAACATTTTTATGGTGAATAAAATATTGTCTGTGTTTTCCACCTGAAAAACACTAAGGGGAGAAAAAAATATTAAATATATATAAAAATATAGATACCACATTAGTATCGATACTGTTGTACTGGTAATAATAAATGAAAAAAATTATATACTACGTACGGGATACCTTTGTATGCAAAGTTTAAAGCTATTCATTAAGACAGAATATAAAATATATATATTTTAGATTTCCCTCTGTACTACGATGGCGGCTCTGTTCTAGTTTGCACTTGTTCCTTTGAAAATTAGTTATCGTAACATAACTCTAACACTTACACATGGCATCGTCAACTTTTTGTAGATATTGATGTCTTCTATGAAATTATAGTACATCACTTTGCTCTATTGTCAATAATTTCCACAGCGTACGTGATATAAGGTTTTTTTTTTGGTATTGTTTTACACCTTAAGCGTCTAATTGTAAACGAACAAACGTTTCGGGGCCTATTCAAATCAAATAAGGAAACAGAAAATCTAATCGATTGTCTTAATAATTGTAGTGATATCGATGCACCTCCCCCCCCACCCCCGCAGAGTTACTCGCCACGGTGCGCGAGGCCACACGGCACACACTCCGCATTTTTTCTTAATACATGACTTTCTATAGATTGATATTTTTAAAAATTCGTTATATCTCTTGAATGGGATGTCCGATTTTATTGATTTAAAAAGTACTTTACAGGTATTGAAATTATCTTTAATAAAATATCATTTAATAGGATAAGGATTAATGCAGAGGTATGAATAATATGGTTTGATTATTGTCGGCACTTTTGTTAACTTATAAAATATAAAAAAAAGGTTATATTGTCATAACTACAGTAGTTGGACATATGCTATCGCAGACTTTTATATAGATATTGATGCGCTCTATAATACTGTAGAACATTGTTTTGTTCTATCAATAGTTTTCGCAGCGCATGCGATGATAGAATTGTTAAGATCAATTTCTTCTCACCTTGGGTTACATTATTGCATTTTTATTACGGATCTCTATTTTTTTGAAAATGTAATATAGCCTATGCTGGTCAGTAAAGATGCAGCTTTCTAATAGTGAAAAAAAAAATTTAAATCGGTCCGGTAGTTTTTGTGTGAAAACTTTACAAACATACACACATACATACATACATACATACAAAAATACAAATCTAACCTCTTTATAATATTAGTATAGATAAACTCTATTTTAATACAGATTTACAAAAATATAAACAAACTTTTTTAATAAAAACAATAAAATTAAGGCACAGCCACAAAGAACAAATAAAGTTCAGTTATAAAATGTTATTTAATAAAAATATACAGCGTCATGAAGCTCGCGAGAAATAACTTCGCGCGGAAAGATATCGACAACTTGGAAACTCATAAATTTCACTGCCCGCTCCTTCTTGTATATAATATATTTTAATATTGGTTATTCTTACCGTACGCTTGTAATGAAATAAATAATTAACAGTTAAGCTTACTTTTATTCCGCAAACAACAGGGACACCCGGAGCAGAGGGAACCCGGGAACATAGAGTTAATACGCTCCATTTTTAATAAGATACTTCCGTTCACCACTTCCTTCATCGCGTTCTGTCTTTTTACGTGAGGGAGAAAATTATAATATTAAATATTTTATTTCCTCGTGTGGAAATTGAACTCATAGCCTGTCTAGTTTACAGTCACATATTTGTGCCCCTGCCCTCACGACTGACACCAATGAAAAAGTTGTTTATTTTTTATTAGCTTAACGTTATATCCCGCATGCAAAAGGAGGTATGTCCAAATATCTAGTATCCGATTATTTGGTGATCTGCTGTCTACTGAATCCAAGACATTGTGTGAGTTCTCGCGAGGTAATTAGTTATTGTTATTTCTCACTTCGGCAAGACAGCGCGGCGTCGAATGGAATTTCGCTCAATACTCGATGTCTTGGATTCGGTAGAAAGTGTAGCAATCGTATAAAATGTTTTAAAATACAGACAAGTAAAGCTTGTAGACGGCAGTAACAGAGACACACCGATTTCGTATTATTAGAATCTATTTAGCTAAAATTATATTAAAAAAATATTTGTTGCACCAAAAACCTTTATATTATACATGTATTTTATATATGAACAAAATTTACATATTATAATTAAGATGTGTATGTGGTAAATATAGCGAATATCTTTTATGTGAAAGTGCTGAGTGCTGAGCGAGCACAGAATTAAGTGCTTAGTGAGCTCAAATTATATTAACTTTGTGCCCGCAAAGCGCTCGGCGATGTCGACTGAGACCGCGTGGAAATGATTATTTACTGTGCAGTTATATGCATTGTTTGCAACTTTGTATATTAAATGTTTAAAGTAATTTTCAATTTGCAAATAAGAATTAGTTTAACGCTGTATCCCGCATGTGGCAGGGTAGACTGAGGGAGTCAGGTGCTAAGACCCACACTTTCCGCTCAACACGCAATGCTGGAAATATTGCGTGTTAAGTGGCGGAACTCAACGCCACGCTTTACCTCGACACCAGAGCGAAGAAAAGAATATGTGAAAAAGATAAAGAGATAGAGTTTGAGATGTGAAAAAGTTATTTGAAAATTTGACTTAATTATTCTTTTTCTTTTTATTTATATCCGTTCCTTAAACAGATTGTATAGAGCACGTAATTATTTGGCAACAAATCTTCAAGATTTCGTTGCACGAGCTCATCGCGATTTATTAGGTGTAATGCGTCTTAAGGGAACTCTTGCGCCAACTTTTATAGCTTCTATTATAGCGGAGGTGTTTTTGAACGCTAATCAGGACAGATTTACCCAATCTTAGGTAGTTGAAACTTGTTTTAAATGTATGCTTCTGAGTTTAGATAGTTGTAGTATAATAAAAATAATGCTTCTCAGTAAATGAACTTAATTTTCTATTTTCTGCTCCGTTAAATTAAACAAATGATACCTTTTATAATGCATGTGCATATTGCTATTAGTCTCTACCTTTTCCTGCACACTTTAGAAATGCGACATAATTCTTGACTAGGTAATTAAGTGTGTTATTTATCGATTTTTTTGTTTTCTAGTTCGTCGTTTTCATTTTGAAACAACAAAATCAATACAAAAAACCTCCATAATTTTGATTTAAAACACGATCCAATGTATACACGGTCCAATTTGCCTCTCTGCTATAAGGAAGTAAATTAAATAAACATGTTGTACGTAAGTCTTTCTTTTCATTATTCACGAGGAGCATTCGCATCACGTATCCGCTTGCAGCTATCCCACGACTCATTCAACATTAACAATAAATGTTAGAAGTTGCTCTACCTAAGCTTATTTTGTGTTTCCTGCACATAGATAGGTACATTTGTAACATTATTTTATTCTAACTATATTCTTCTACTTGTTTTTTTACCTTCGCGTTTTAGTCACTCTTTTTTAAGAAGAAAAAATCCAGTTTTCCTTTAAATTCACGTTATATTTCGTATATAAAATTGTAAGTAGAGAGATCCTGGGAACCTAATGTTAAGATTACACTGTTCCCATAAGTATACTTCTGTTCCCCATTTTTCGCCGAAATGTCGAGGCGTTGTGGGTTGAGTGCCGGAACTGAACGCTGCGGTTGGCATCGTTATCTGAGCTAGCAAATGAAAATATAATTTTTTTCACTCACTCGAGTGAACCCACAACCATGGTTCTTACAGTACACGCTTGTATAGGGAATTTTCCGAAAATATTTAATATCATCAAAAGAGTTTCCTCCGCCGGTTCTTCTCAGGTCAGGTACGACAGTAACAAAACCGGTCGTAAATTATTTGAAAAAATGTATACATATTTGACTATGACTAATTTTAGTCCGAAGCCCATAGTTTTTACCGAAGTTGTTTAACATGTTAACGGACAACGGACACAATGCCTCGACATTTTGAATACGTGTAGGATGTGTAAATGTAGTCCAAGATAGCCAATCTAGCAAATTTGATTTCAATATTTTTTATAATAAAATTCAAAGTAAATATGTAATATTAAAAAGCCTCAATAGCAACGTCCTCTTTTTTTAACTGGAGATAGAGAATAGTTTTTTTCATTTTCAAAGGAATTAAAAAGTTAAAATCACTGCAATGTCTTTATTAAAATTTTTGCTCGTAATATTTCAACGCTCATTAGCTCGTAGCTAGTATTTGAATACTTTTCTACAGTTGTTGCAAAATTAAATATTTTCATAATATTTCCTCGAATGAGTATCGAACCCACAACTAGTCGCGCTTACAGTCACACTTTCTGGCCTCTATCTATGGATATTAACTTTAACATTTAAAATAATGTTCTGCAATAACGCGGTCTTACACAGCCCTTTGCGATTTCAAATCATCTCCAGAATAAATTACCAAATTAAAATTTCTCAAGTTTTATTGTCTTAGTTTCAAATTTTAACATCACCGTTTGTTGATTTGATGACGTAGTTAGAATTCATTAAACAAACAAAACTTTACACCAATTGTACATTTCTAAGTTATACATTTATATAATGGTTACTAGGTAAAGTATCTTATAAAATTATTGTAATAAATATGACTGTGACGGTGGCTAAGTGGTAATAATGTTTCATGGAATTCGATGATAGTCGGTTCTTAAAGAATTTATGTACTTAAGGATGGAACTAGTCTAGTGTTACAATAGGTTTCCAGGTTCCCTTTGCCTTCTTCACTCCAAGTCCATGTGCTGGAAACTAACAAAAAATATTTGACCCCGTTATTTTTTTTGTTGAAATATTTTGATACGATTATCCAATATTTATTCCATATCAGAAGAGCAGACTAGTGCTTTGGAAAACTTTCATTAATTAACAAAAATTCTGGCAATTCAAGTTGAGTTTCGAAACTTTCATATTAACAAAGGAAGTCTTAACAATGTAAATTAATAAGGATTTTTTTTAGTTAGAAAAAATTTCCTCCTGAGTATTTGGTAATAGTTACGTTACATTGTAACTTACTAATTGATTATCTTATATATGGTTGCAAGTGACGGTTTGCAACCATATGTAAGATAACCAATTAGCACTTAGTAAGTTAGTTCGATTCCCACTCAAGGAAATGAAATATTCAAAACTTTCATTTTTTCGCTCTATATTTGAGGCAAAGCGCGGCGTTGAGTTATGACACTGAACACGCAAAACTCACCTCACGGAAAGTGAGGAAATTAAGTGTTATAATGGGAAGGGAGTTTAAAGGTACCTACTTCAAATTGATTCATAGGGAAATGCCATAAAGCTATTTCTTGTTATTGTAATGCATGCGCCATTTGTTCTTTAGATGTAACCTTAGTTTCTTATTATGTATATTTATATTTTTGTATTTTGAGATGTGAGCTTATATTACTATAAGCGATAAGGCGTAAGAGCGACATTTACTTATGTCACTCAACACGCAATGCCTCGAGAATTCGGCAGAAAGTGGATAACGTAGTGTTTTAACATATAAATCCCTCTACCTACCCTGCTATATGTGGGATACACCTTGAATTTATAAAAACAAACAAGCAAACGAACTCATATTTCAAGTTTACAAGCGATTCTAATAAAAAAAAAACGTTAATATATTTTCATATTACCTATCATAGTGTTTTTAATGTTTTCCAAAATAGTTGTGATGTAGTAATAAAAACCATTAAGCCGGACAAATTTTACCTTCTACAAAGAATCTTTTTACTTAGTAATTGTGTTAAGAAATTGTAATATGTAACAGTACAAAGGGATACAGGAGACGGGTCTATCAAAGAAATGAAGACGTGGCACGACTGGTATGAAAAGGATACCTCAGACAGTTTTAGGCTTAGACCTTTTGCGACGTTAAGGCGCATTGTTCGATATCGACCGAAGAGGCAATTTTGAAGATCCCCATTTACCACCTCATTGAATAACAGCAAGTCGTCTTATAAACATGATGGGAGCTAAAACTGTCAATCTAAGTTAGTTTGACGAAGGTATATTTAGTTTTTATGGAATGATAAGTAATATATTTACATTTCTCTTAGAATTGCATTTTTCAAGAAATAGCAAAGAATTGCGAAAAAGCCGCGCTTTGCCTCGATACCAGACTGAAGAAACGAAAATATTAAATATTTTATTTTCATATGATCGAACCATAACCTGTCGCGTTCAATGTAACAGGCCCCTGCGCCACGACTGGCCTCAATATAATAAGCATAGATACTATTACCGAACCCACAATAACTTTAAAAGGTTCAGTGGTCTTTATGGCGATTAAATATATAGGGAAGATGGCAGAGAAATCGTTTTAGAAATTCAGGAAAATTCAATGTGTCCCAAAGGATTTTAAACGGGATCGCACGTTAGGAAGAAGAAGAGTTTAAAAAAATTGAATTTTTTGGGTTTTTTTTGAAGTCCGAAAGGGATTTGTCCTTCTAAACATAATAAAAAGGGAAATGGGAACAAAACTTTAAACAAATAATAATTTACCAAATGGAGGCAATTTATTTAAATAAAACACGGGCTCCTAAAATTTAAAAAAAGGTTTAATAATAATTTATCAAGATTAATGTGATTAGGTTCATTTCCAAAGATCGATAGGAATAGTTTTAAAGGAAAATCAGAATTATTTTAAAAGTAAAAAAGAAGTTTAGAGCACATTGCAAATAAAAAAACATAGATAGAAAAACCCCGCTTTCCCAAAGGGGTTATTAAAGAAAAAAATGCGAGGTCTGTGGTTTGTCCGTGTAAAATTTTTTTAAAAGAAAAAAAATAAAATTTAAAGAAGTTGGTTTAAAAAAAAAAATTGGAAAAAAAAAATATTAAAAAGGAAATTTAAATTTGAAAAGGAATAAAAAAAAATCAATAAAAAACCGATTCCGAATCAAAAAAAAACTATAAAGCATTTTGAAATATACTAATTATTAATTTGAAAAACACGGTTTTTAGTTTAAAAAAATTCCCCCAAAAAAAAGAGGTTTAAAAACAATTTGGGAAAAAAATTTGGAATTAACTTTTAAAAATGAAAGAAATTAAAAAATTAAGTTTTTTTAAATTTGAAATTTGATTAAAATTTTATTTTTAGATTGATTAACAAAAATTTAAATCAAAATGAGAATTTTTGAATTTTACAAAATAACCAAAGCAAAGAAAAAGACATAAAAAAAAGAAAAACAACCTATGATCACAAAACAAATTTTCCGGAGTTGGGTAGGACATAGGGATAAAAAGCAATGAAAACAAGAAAATCAGAAGAAATAAACTTTAACGAAAAAATAAAGGTCGATGGGTTTGGGTTTTTAGTAAAAAATTTTTAAAAATCAAAAAAAAGATTGATTTGATCAATTAAATACATATAATTCAATTTTTGCTAAAGACAAATGATATAAGTAGAAAGGTTTCGAAGCACACTTTATCCTTGAGAGAAGTACTGAAGAAGAAAATCGTCTCTTTGAGGATATGAAAGAAGAACATCAAGTATAATTGGGTTTGAAAAAATTTTTTAAAAGGGTCATTAGCCCTTTTTGCTTTGGGAAAACAGCATTTAAAAAAAAAAAAGGAAAGGGGAAAAGGTTTGTTAATTTTTAAAACAAAAAATTTTATTCCCCAAAGTTTTTTAACGAGGATTTATTTAAAACATAAATTAATTTTTTTAATTTGGTAAACCCCCGAATTTTTAAAACAAAAAGAAAAACCAATCAATTTTACCAAAAGCAATAAAAAAACAGTTTTTTGTTAAAATTACCCTTTTAATTTTTATGGAAATCTTGTGATCATAAAAACCAAAGCGCAATTTTTCTTCTACAAGAATTTTTTATTTTGAAATTTATAAATTACATTTCAATTTTAAAAAAATGAAAGGGTTTTAAATTAAAAATTAAGAAGTTTACTTGACAAAATGTAAAAGGAACCTAAAAGCGTAGACCCCACTTAAAAAATTTTCAAAGATTTTCCGTCAAACAAAAACCTCCCAAATTTTGGAATTAAATTTCAGGAATAGTCTTATTAAAATTTGGGGGGCCAACTTTTAATTTTAAAATGGGGAAAAAATTTTTTTGAAAGGTAATAAATTTAACAGAATTGCAATTTTTCAAGAAATAGCAAGAAAATTGCGAAAACCATTTGCTTAATACAGCGAAAAAAGAAAATATTTAATATATTTCAAGATGAAACCATAACCTGTGCTTCATGAAAAGTCCCTCGCAGATTCCTCATATTTAAATTTCAAATTATTACAAACCAAATACTTTAAAATTGTGGTCTTATGGGCGTAATAATGTAACGAGTGAAGTGACACTTTAAGCTAAAACATTTTTTGAAAGTCTTTTAAAGAAATTTTCTTATAATTTATTTTTTTATTTAATTAATACGAACTGGTGAAACAATAGCTTTAAAATGTTGTTTCTCTTTTCAGGTGAGCTTGTAATTGATATTAGGTTGAATATTTGTAAAAATGTGAATATTTATTTATATAATAAATCTCTTTTCAGAGCAACTCATTCTGGTTATAGTTTTTACTGTTCACCCTAATATCCAAGGATAATTATAAAACACATTATAAAACAACATTTAAAGCTATTGTTTCACCAGTTCGTATTAATTAAATATTAAAATATATTAAGAGACCTTGTCTTTAAGAGACGTCAAATGTCATAGCTAAATGAAGTGTCACTCACTTCGTTTACATCTCCCCCCCCCCCCCCCATAGTTAATCATCTATTACTACTGGAATAAGTTTTGTAATATGGAAAAGATTTGACTGTAACTTTTTGTGACCCGTGTTTACTTTGTAAATCGAATTGGAAATTTTCTCTACAATTTGATATGGTCCAACTTTCAATTCATCTAGTTTTTAAAACAACATTTCTACAGCTGATTTGCAAAAATAATGGATAAATTACAGTTCGAATTCATGGTCAGGGCCAGTGAAGATGTGAAAACAAATATTATTTATGTAACGTCAGTTACTGATTTAAATGGCCGTACTTTTGGGTTCCCAGATAAATTACAACCTGTAAAATTACATGATGGAATACTACAGACACAAATCTTCAAAAAGTGAAGACTACATTACCAAAAACGACATGACAAACGTCAAGTGTGGATATCAGTGAGCCCAGAGATGAAGGCGGTTTATTGTGATGAAGATGGTAATATGCAGTTCATGGGATATCTTTTAGAAGAGAAAGGAACACAAAAAATACTACGGCAGGAATCTCTGAAGAATACCTAACAAGATTAATGGAAAGCTTCGCTGAAATGAAAAAGGAATCATCAAAAAACTTGTAATGTAGGGAAGATGGCAGAGAAATTCGTTATAGAGAAATTCAGCAGTAAGATTGCCAATGTGTCCCAATGGATGTCTATCTTTGAAGCGGAATGCGCACGTGTAGGCATAGAAGAAGATGTTAAAAAAATTGAAATTTTTAGGTTATTTTTAGATGAGTCCTGTAAAGACTGGTATAGTTCGATGCTTATTAAATATACAATAAATTCAGAATGGGAAATGTGGAAACAAAACTTTAATGACACATATGCAGATAAGAGTTGGTCACCAATCAGGTATGCAATGTTATTTAGATATAAACAGGGCTCATTACTCGAGTATGCATTAAAAAAAGAGAGACTACTATTAGGAATAAATAAGTCCATAGATAAACGGACTCTAATTGATCTGATTGCCACTGGATTACCAAATTTCATTGCAGATAAGATCGATAGGAATAGTTTAAAGGAAACTCAAGAATTATTTAATAGTATAAGAAGTTTAGAGCACATGGCAAATAAAAAAACAATAGATAGAAAAATACCAGCTTCCGAAAGTATAATTAAAGAAAAAAATGCGAGGTCTGTGGTTAGTCCGTGTAAAATTTGTGAAAAAGAAAATAAAGGTACACGTTATCACCCTGAATCGCAATGTTGGTTTAAAATAAAAAATAATGAAAGAACAAGAAAGGATCAAATAAGGAGTGTTAACAATTCAGAATTAGAAACTGAACTAAACGAAATCAATCCAAAAAACTAGTAGTGCCGCCATTAATCAAAATTAAATTACTAATAAATGACACTTTAGAAACATCAGGTATCTACGATTCCGGATCTAATGTGTCCTTAATAAATTCAAGGTTATTAGCTTTAAAAAATATACACACTCATAATAAGAAAGCAGGTTTGAAAACAATTAATGGCGTACAAAAATTAATAGGAATGGTAACTTTAAAACTGAAAATTTTTGAAATTGAAGAAAAGTTAATGTTTTTGTTATAGATGAAGAAAACTTCGACTATAATTTTCTAGTTGGATTAGATTGTATACAAAAATTTAAATTAACTCAAAATGAGAATTTAGACATTATACAAAATAACCAAAGCAAAGAAAAGACAGAGTACATAAAAAACAAAGAAAAACAACCTATGATCACAAAACAAATTCCTGGCAGTTCGGGTAGTGACATAGGGATAAATAGCAATGAAAAACAAGATATAAATCAAGAATATGAAATAAACTTTAACGAAAATATAATGGTCGATGATTTCGATATTTCAGTAAATCATTTAGATCATAAAAAAAGATCTGATATTGATCAATTAATATACAAATATAATTCAATTTTCGCTAAAGACAAATATGATATAGGTACGGTAAAAGGTTACGAAGCACACATTGATCTCTTGATAGATAAGTACTGTAGTAAGAGACCATATAGATGCTCTATTGAGGATATGAAAGAAATTGAACATCAAGTATCAAAATTGTTAGAAAATAATTTAATAGAGGAGTCATATAGCCCTTTTGCTGCTCCGGTAACACTAGCATTTAAAAAAGAAGAAGGAAGGAGATCACGGCTTTGTATAGATTTTCGAGAATTAAATAAAATTGTAGTTCCCCAATCGCAGCCTTTTCCCTTAATCGAGGATTTAATGGTCAAAACAAGAAAATGTAATTTTTTTTCAACATTTGATGTAAACTCAGCATTCTGGTCCATACCTCTTAAGATTGAAGATAGACCAAAAACTGCATTTGTTACCCAGAATGCACATTATCAGTGGACATGTTTACCTTTTGGCTTAAAAACTTCACCCGCCATTTTTCAGAGAATCTTGAGTACGATCATAAGAAAGCACAAACTGTCAGATTTTACTGTCAATTACATAGACGATATTTTGGTATTTTCAGAAACGTTTGATAAACATATAGAGCATATTTCATTGTTACTAGAAGCAATCTTAAAAGAGGGTTTTAAATTAAAATTCACGAAATGTTACTTTGCACAAGACTCAGTAAAATATCTAGGACACATAATAAAAAACAACACGGTAACTCCACTAAAAGATAATTTAATTGCTATTAAAGATTTTCCGATTCCAAAAACACAAAAAAACGTCCGACAATTTTTGGGAAAAATAAATTTCTATGGAAAATATGTACCTAATATGTCAATAATTTTGGATCCATTACACAATTTATTAAGAAAAGGAGAAAAATTTGTTTGGTCTGATAAATGTCAAGAATCATTTGATACTATGAAAAAACTTCTATGCTCTCAACCAATTCTAGCAATCTTTGATCCAGACCTACCAATACATATTTATACAGATGCTAGCATACAAGGCATAGCCGCGATCTTAAAACAAATTCAACCCAACGGTGATGAAAAACCTTGTGCATATTTTTCGAAAAAATTAAACAATTCCCAAAAACAGAAAAAAGCGATATATCTTGAGTGTCTGGCTGTAAAAGAAGCAGTTAAATACTGGCAACATTGGCTTATAGGAAAAACATTTACAGTTTTCACAGATCACAAACCCTTAGAAAACATGAATATAAAAGCCAGAACGGATGAAGAACTGGGAGACCTTACGTTTTATTTGTCGCAATTCAATTTTAAAATAACATATTCTCCGGGAAAATATAATGTAGAGGCAGATTCTTTAAGCAGAAACCCAGTGTTAGAACCATGTGAAAATGAAGAAAGTTGTTTAAAAGTAGTTAATTTTGTAAAAATGGAAGACATACAGCAAGATCAAAATAAAAACAAAGATATAAAACAGAATATAAAAAAACTTATCTTCAAAAATAACATATATTATAAAAAAACCGGAAAACATGAAAAGATTATACTAACTGAAGACTTCAGTAAACATATTATAAGACAAGTTCATCTCTACTATTGCCACTTAGGAAGACAACAAGTAGAAAACAAAATAAAACCCTTTTATCAAGCTAAACATTTATTAGACAACATAAAAAAAATATGCGAAAACTGTGACGTTTGTATAAAAAATAAATCGAGAGGAGCATACAAGTTTGGACTCATGTCTCACTTAGGACCCGCCACATATCCGTTCGAAATAGTGTCTATAGATACCATAGGTGGATTCGGTGGTACGCAGTCAACCAAAGTATATTTACATCTTCTAGTAGACCACTTTACTCGTTACGCCTACATTTTGACGTCTAAAACTCAGAATGCAAACGACTTTATTATTCTAGTCCAAAAAGTAACACAAGATTATAAGATTGACTTGATTCTATCAGACCAATATCCGGGCATAAATTCAAAGGAATTTAAATATTTTTTAGAAAAGGAAGGTATACGTATAGTATTCACTGCAGTAAATGCACCATTTTCTAATGGACTAAACGAAAGGTTAAACCAAACATTAATTAATAAAATTCGTTGTAAAATTAATGAAAGAAGAAATAAGATTGCTTGGACTACTATTGCTCACGAATGCACGGAAAGATACAACGAAACTAAACATAGTATAACAGGTTTCTCCCCAAAATATTTACTGCAGGGGAAAAATGTGGACATTCTACCAAATGAACTGAAACAACAACCTGAAATACAGAATCATCAGCTAATACGAGACCGAAAAATTGCATTAGAAAAAAGTATAAAATCACATGATTATAACAAACAAAGATTTGATAAAAATAGAAGACATTGTGAACTAAAAGTCGGAGATTCAGTTTATGTTGAAAACGGAAATCGGATAAACAGGAAAAAACTAGATGAATTGAAAGTTGGACCATATCAAATTGTAGAGAAAATTTCCAATTCGATTTACAAAGTAAACACGGGTCACAAAAAGTTACAGTCAAATCTTTTCCATATTACAAAACTTATTCCAGTAGTAATAGATGATTAACTATGGGGGGGGGGGAGATGTAAACGAAGTGAGTGACACTTCATTTAGCTATGACATTTGACGTCTCTTAAAGACAAGGTCTCTTAATATATTTTAATATTTAATTAATACGAACTGGTGAAACAATAGCTTTAAATGTTGTTTCTCTTTTCAGGTGAGCTTGTAATTGATTTAGGTTGAATATTTGTAAAAATGTGAATATTTATTTATATAATAAATCTCTTTTCAGAGCAACTCAATTCTGGTTATAGTTTTACTGTTCACCCTAATATCCAAGGATAATTATAAAACACATTATATATATTACAAATAGATTGTAGGACGATTTCAATTCTGCTCTTTTGTTAAAGCATCTAATTTAAAATCAATTTTCGTTAGAGTAAGTATTACCATTATCAGTGTGACGCACGACTGACTCCCCCAACTTAAAACTATTGCTCTGGAAATTTTAAGAGGATAAGAGGGACTTTGTAAAATTAGTTTTAGATCAGTTAATAGCAGAGATTAATGCCAAAAAATCATATCATGTAATAACATGAAAATGTAAGAGAATTATAATAATCATTATTTTCGTTGGCTTTACACTGTGTCCCGTATATATCAGGGTAGATTGAGGAGATATAGTATTCAGATACTCCGTTACCCATTTGTCGCCCAATTCTCGAGGCATTCTGTGTCGGTGACAAGAAACGAAATTCAATCCCGCGATGTATCTTTATACCAGATTAAGAAATAAAAAATTACCATTGCCTGAGCTCAGCTCACCCAATCAAGTCATCAATATAAAATTATAAATCGAACCTGAAAATATAGCTCTGTTGCTATATTCATATTTCTTTTACAGTTTTATCATAATATCATTCACTATGGACAGACGGGCCGTGTTTATTCAGAAATAACTTATTTTAAAATTAACTAAAATAAATAATTAAATTTATTTATTTAAAAACAAATTAAATTATTTATTATTAACTCTAAATATTAACATTAATAATTAGAATTTAACTCGACTCGAGCGATCAGACAACGACCTGTTGACTCTACAAACGGAATAAATGGACAACAAGTTAACGAAATTAATTTCTGGTTCCGTTTGGTCGATCAAAGGCCGCGGTCGCTTTGTTCGGGACACAAAGATAACCTACTATGATGTTAGTTTGTCGACATCCATTGTCGTTGCACTGCCCCTCCCGTGAATGTACCTATGTATGGTTCACGATGAACATTATTAGGTTGGAGTTAGAGACCTTTGTCGGAATAATATTGATGTCTTCTTTGTGAAGGTTTACAGTTTAAATTTCATACCTACATTATTATAATATTTAGCGAAGCTAATTACAAGTTTCTTTCTTTGGTCTTTCTTATGTTTTAAGGGTACGTTATATATTTGTCAAGTCAGTCGTGGCGCGGTTTCACGTGCGTGTGACAGTAAACGCGACGGTTGTGGTTTCGATTTACTTGCTCTGGTAATAAGTCAAAGCGAGTTGAGTCCACCACCCAACACGCAATATCTTCTATCCGCCGGAAGTTGGCAGACGAAGTGTCTTAACACTAAATTCCCTCTGCCTACCCTGCTATAGGCGGAATACAGCGTAAAGCTGAAAAAAGTATTTATAAATGTAAAACAAACGTATATTTTAAATGTAAAACCAACTTCAACTGAACCATAAAATATATTAACTATTAATAGAGTAGGTACGCATACGGCTCCCACATCTCGGCGCATATCTTTTAGTAACGCACCCATAGATTGCTTGTACAAAAGCTGACACTAAGCTATGGAAAGCTTTTACATTTTCAGAGCACTGTTGAAATCTACGACTACCATATTATTTTTATACATTTTTTTATCAGCAGGACTATAATAAAAATCATTAACTTAAGTATTTTTAAATTTATTTCACGCAGTCTACAGTATACACTAAGTTAGTGATAAGAGACTCTGTAAATCACCTTCGTTTAAACATATTGCGGGTTGAGTGGCGGAACTCTACCCCGCACTATGCTTACGTAACTAAAGTAATATTATACCTACTTCTATTTAGAAAACGCTGATCGTCGTGTAACATTTATGAAAGTCTACTTACGCTGATGCGATCTCCGAGGTTATTTTATGTTGATACCAGTTGACGCGTCCTATGTAAATTTTATGGCCGCCTATAAGTAAAGTTTGGACGAGAAATATCGAGTCTCGTTTTCACGAGTGGAACCATTTCATATAAAAACCAGAGCTAGAGCTATTATATGTATTACATTAAATGACTATATGAACTATATGAATGTTGTTTATATATCCACGAATTTGAGTTGACATTGAGTGTAGTTTTTTATATACTTTGAATTCGATTTATGTTGCCTCATCTTGTAGATGAACAGTAACTGTGTTAGTTAATATATTAGAGTTTTAGAGGGTCCGTACCAACTTCAGGATTGT
>CAKJTV020000295.1:0-17517 GCA_917862395.2 Heliconius sara
TTCACCAGTCGTATATAGACCATACAGATTAGTTTACTCGGAGAAGGAAAAAGTAAAGGATATGATACAGGAAATGTTAAATTGCCGAATTATTACAGAGTCATCTTCAGCTTACGCGAGTCTAATCCTTTTAGTGACAAAGAAAACTATTGATCAGTGATTATGCATTGACTATCGATCATTAAATGCCAAAACTGTAAAAGAACTTCCCTTTACCAAGAATCGAGGGCCAAATTGACAGTTTAGGTGGATATAAATATTTTATTACATAAGATTTGGCCTCGGGTTATTATCAAATACCTATTTCTCCATTATCTCAAGATAAAACTGCGTTTGTGACACCCGACGCTCAATATTAATTCTCGCGAATGCCGTTTGGCTTGGCTAATGCATCATCAGTGTTTCAAAAGACAATAAACACAATGTTGCACGAATCTAAAAATATTGCTTACGCTTTTATGGATGACATAATAATACCAGCAAATGTTAAGTATGGGATGATTAAGTTGGAATTAATTTTTAAATTAACGTTAAAGGCTGGGCTCACTCTGAAACTTTCAAAATGTAGATTTTTGTTTAGTAAAATAGATTAGCTGGGTTTCGAGATTTCGGAAAAAGGAGTTTGTCCGGGTAAAAGTAAAATTGAAGCCGTGTAAAAAAAATTCAAACACCTACTAACCTACATGAAGTGCCCCAATTTTTAGGCCTCGCTAGTTTTTTTTAGAAAATTTGTAAAAGATTTTGCTATTATTGCTAGTCCACTAACCAAACTATTGAAGAAAATGTTAAATGTGAATGGGGTCCTTGTCAGATAGAGGCGCTTAACAAACTTAAAAAAAAAAAGAGTTGATCAATAGACCAATATTAGCACTATATAATCCGAAAGCTAAAACGCAAGTTCATACGGACGCTTGCAGTAAAAGTATAGCGGAAATTTTATTACAGGAACATAGTAATGTAGTAGAACATAGGAACATAGTAATGTATGTAGTGGAACGTAGAACATATTATATATTTTGTCAGTAGAAACAGAATTGGCTAACAACAATGCAAAAGACAGATGACGAGATTTTAAATATAAAACGTATATTAGAAGACAGTGAAATAGAAAAAGCAATTGATATTTACAAAAATTTTAAAATTAAAAATGTAAAAGTATATAGAGTTGTTGATAATGAATTGAATGTGTAGTTCCAAAAGGTGTTAGCTGGCAATTATTGAAGAAAAATCGTGATGATTTAGGACATATTGGAGTTGATAAAACTTTAGAAAAACTAAAATCCTTATATTGTTTTGCTAAAATGAGAAAATTCGTAAAAAAAGTATGTTCAATCTTGTCTTGAATGTAGTTATCACAAGACCCCCACTGGAAAAAGCAGGGTATGCTCCACACTATTCCAAAAGTTGATGAACCTTTTCACACCATTCATATAGACCATATTGGACCCTTTGTTAAAAGCAAATTAAGAAACTCCTATATATTAGTTATGATAGACGCTTATACTAAATATATTACTATTAATGCTGTTAAAAATACTAAAACAACTTTACAATTACTAAATCAATATTTTAGTTTATTTGGAGTTCCTTTTCGTATAATAAGTAATAGAAGTACGTCGTTCACGAGTAAAAGCTTTAAAGACTTTATTGTAAAACATGGGATCCGTCATGTATTAAATGCAGTTGCTATACCCCGAGCAAATGGGCAAGTAGAGCGCTATAATCGCACGATTTTAGTGTCATTGGCTATAAAAAAAATCATAATTATCAAGAAAACAAATGGGATAACCATTTAGAAGATATTCAGTTGGGGTTAAATACGACAGTTATAAAAACCTTCAGAAGTACTGTTTGGTACATGATTACGTACTAAAAGCGTTGGTATAGTAAGTTCATTATTAAACAAACATGGGAATAAATAGATTTAATCAAAAACGTAGGCGACTTAGTTAGGGTTCAACGCGATATTAATAATAAAAATGGCAAATCAAAAAAAAACTTGTAGCGAAATTTCAAGGACCGTACAGAATTAAAAAAGTTTTAGAAAATGATAGATATATTGTAGAGGATACCCCAAATTACTAGAAAAAAAATAATAGAAAATATAAAGGAATATTTTCGGTTAATAAAATGTTCCCTTGGACGTCTTATAATCAAAATCACTTTTGATATAGTTGATTCATGTGAAAGTAATGAAATTAACCATAATAATTAACTTTAGAAATTAATGATCAAGTTTCAATGATTATAATGAAATTGATAGTGTAAGGAAAGTGTAGTGTAGTGGTAGGATAGATAATTGCAAAGAGATTGATTATTTATTGTATTAATGTAAAGTTAAATGAGTCTAGCGAAATTGATATCGATAATAGTTAAGTAAAACGTATGTTAAATGATGATGATTAAGCATAGGTGCACATGAGACCGATAAGTCAAATGATGAGTGCATCTAGCTTACATGATAATCTGTACACACATGAGGCCGATAAGCCAACTAAGGAGTGTAACAGATATCGAATTGAATATGATAATGATAATGATTCTAGGATAATTTAGTAAGTAGGGAATTGATATGATTGTAGTCTGAGTGTACATGAGACCGATAAGTCAAATGATGAGTACACTTAGTTTTAAATCATAATCTGTACACACATGAGGCCGATAAGCCAACTAAGGAGTGTAACAGATATTGAATTGAATATGATAATGATAATGATTCTAGGATAATTTAGTGAGTAGAAATTGATATGATTGTAGTCTGAGTGTACATGAGACCGATAAGTCAAATGATGAGTACACTTAGCTTAAATCATAGTCTGTACACACATGAGGCCGATAAGCCAACTAAGGAGTGTAACAGATATCGAATTGAATATGATAATGACAATGATTCTAGGATAATTTAGTGAGTAAGAAATTGATATGATTGTAGTCTGAGTGTACATGAGACCGATAAGTCAAATGATGAGTACACTTAGCTTAAATCATAGTCTGTACACACATGAGGCCGATAAGCCAACTAAGGAGTGTAACAGATATTGAATTGAATATGATAATGACAATGATTCTAGGATAATTTAGTGAGTAAGAAATTGATGTTATTAAGAAATTGATATGATTGTAGTTTGAGTGTACATTAGACTGATAAGTCAATGATGAGTGCAACAGATATATTTAAGTTTTGTTTTAGTCTTAATGTAATTGTAGGAACAATTAATTGTAAGATGGCCGAGAAGATTAAGTTTTATATACATATCTATTTAATTTTGGTTGTATTTTTTTTTTTTTTTCTTTCTCCTTTCGAGGGGACCCGAATGTAAAGGAAGGCCGAGCTGTTAGCGTTTGTAATTTTATAATGTAAAGTTGTTTGACTAATATTTTATTGATAAACTTTATAATTCTCTCTTTGACTTTTGATTTTTAAATAATATTTTGTGAAGTCAAATGACACCAATTTCATGTTATAATTGTACTTGTCAAGATAGTTTTTGATTTGACTAATTTTAAAAATATAAAAGGCATTACATTAGCAGTGTGGATTCATTCTTTGTTTGTGCCTTGACAAGTACATTTCTATATTAAGATTCAGTGGTGTATAAGAAGCAAATATATACGTGATAGAACTGAAGAGCTGTTTTTCTGTTATTTAAAATACCCGAGGAAGCTTTTATTATGAACTTGCGTTTTAGCTTTCGGATTATATAGTACTAATATTGGTCTATTGATTGGCTCTTATTTAAGTTTGTTAAGCGCCTCTATTTGAGAAGGACCCGATTCCCATTTAACATTTTTCTTCAATAGTTTGGTTATGTGGACTAGCAATAATAGCAAAATCTTTTACAAATTTTCTAAAAAAACTAGCGAGGCCTAAAAATTGGCGCACTTCATGTAGGTTAGTAGGTGTTTGAAATTTTTCCACGGCTCCAATTTTACTTTTACCCGGGCAAACTCCTTTTTCCGAAATCTCGAAACCCAGCTCATCTATTTTACTAAACAAAAATCTACATTTTGAAAGTTTCAGAGTGAGCCCAGCCTTTAACGTTAATTTTAAAATTAATTCCAACTTAATCATCCCATCCTTAACACTATTTGCTGGTATTATTATGTCATCCATAAAAGCTATTTTTAGATTCGTGCAACATTTTGTTTATTGTCTTTTGAAACACTGATGGTGCATTAGCCAAGCCAAACGACATTCGCGTGAATTAATATTGACCGTCGGGTGTTACAAACGCAGTTTTATCTTGAGATAATGGAGAAATAGGTATTTGATAATAGCCCGAGGCCAAATCTAATGTAATAAAATATTTATATCCACCTAAACTGTCAATTTGGCCCTCGATTCTTGGTAAAGGGAATTGTTCTTTTATAGTTTTGGTATTTAATGCTCGATAGTCAATGCATAATCGCTGATCACCAGTTTTCTTTTTCACTGAAAGGATTGGACTCGCTTAAGTTGAAGATGGCTCTGTAATTATTCCGCAATTTAACATTTCCTGTATCATATCCTTTACTTTTTCCTCTCCGAGTAAGCTAATCTGTATGGTCTATATACGACTGATGAAGAATCTTTTAAGTTGATAGTCATTTCTGTTAAGTGAGTTAAACCTAAGTCCAACAAACCAAATGAAAAACATCTACTGTATTTAAATAATAATTCTTCAAGTTTCACTTTATCGCCTGAATTCAATACATCGCCAACAACAAATTTTCCTTCAAAATTTTGCTCTACAGTTGCTTCTATCTTATTAATATTTACTATATTTTTGTCCTCCATTACTTTAATTTATTTACGTAAATTTATTTCTTGTTCACCTATTGGGACTGAAGATATAGTAGCAACTATTAAATTTTGACTTATGATTAATTTAATTTTTTTCACCACGTGTTTCACAACATATTTTTTTAATAAGTACAATGCCATTTTGCTCTGTAAAATTGTGACCTAATAATACTGGATATTTTAATAAATTATCTTGTACTATAGAACGTTCAATATTTGTTGAAACATTGAATTTCTAAATGAACTGTAGCTTTACCGATTGGTTTTATTATTGGTTTTATTTATGTAGATTTCTAAAATCAGATTGTCTCATTAGAGTAGATCGACTGCCTAAATCTACATAGTATAAAGTAGTCACGATTCGATTTAAAACAATAGGTATTATAAATTTATTTTCTAAGTGCCAGCAAACTTAACTTCAGAAATATTTTTATTGTCAGCATTTCTTTGTAACCGTTTACACTGGGAAACAGAATGTCCTAAACGTTAAAACAAACATCTAGAACATTAGATTTTTTTTTTTTTTTTTATGGTAAAGGACAAGGCAAACGAGCGTTCGGGTCACCTGATGGTAAGTGATTACCGCCGCCCACGGCCCCGTGCAACACCAGAGGAGCTACAGGTGCGTTGCCGGCCTTTAAGGTGGAGATAGACGCGCTTTTTGAAGGTACCCATGTCATATCGACCTGGAAACACTGCCGCGGGTAGGCCATTCCACAGTTCTGTGGCCGCGTGGAAGGAAATTCCTACGAAACCGCCACAGTAGTAGATTTGCCACGTATCCAGGTGGTGTGGATGATTTTAAACTTGTGACGTACTGTGCGGTTAGAGAATTCATCGGCAGGTAACAGGTGCAACAGTTCCTCAGAAAATTCCCCATGATAAATGCGGTAGAGGACGTCTCTACGCAAAGCCAAAGTGTCCAGCCTTTCACAGATCATTGGGTCCCCAATGATTCGAATGGATCTCCGTTGTATGCGATCAATGGTTCAAGCTGATACTGGGGTGCACCGGCCCAGAGATGAGAACAGTACTCCATATGAGGCCGAACCTGGGCCCTATATAGGGCCAATCGGTGTTTTGGCGTGAAGTACCGTCTCGCTCTGTTGATGACCCCCAGTTTCTTCGAGGCCAACTTGGCCTTGCTTTCCAGATGATCGCGATACTGGCAGTCACTCGAAACATTAAGGCCCAATACACTGATACTGGGCGCGGCTGTAAGGGGAGTGTTTTGAAAGACTGGTGATACGATAAATGGGATTTTTTTTGTGGTTAACGCGCAAACTTGTGTCTTCAGGGGGTTAAACTGAACTAAGTTCCTTTCACTCCATGAGGAAACATTGTCGAGGGACGCCTCAACAGAAGACACAAGTTTATTTCGGCACTGTTCAGCGTTTTCCCGAGAAAGACTTGCTCGGCCGGAGTAAACAGCGTCCACCGTGCTATCATCTGCATAGCAATGAATACTAGAATCATCTAACATGTCATTGATATGCAAAAGAAACAGCGTAGGGGACAGCACGCAGCCTTGGGGAACACCAGCGTTCACGGGCATATGGTTGGAGCAAAAACCGTCGACAGCGACCCTGATGCTGCGCCCAGTGAGAAAGCTGGCAATCCACTTGCATAAATTTTGAGGAAGCCCATAGGATGGAAGTTTGGCCAGGAGCGCCCCATGCCACACTCGATCAAAGGCCTTCGCCATGTCCAAACTAACTGCCAGGCCCTCTCCCTTGCTTTCAATAGCCGCAGCCCAACGGTGGGTTAGGTAAACCAGAAGATCACCGGTTGAGCGACCATGGCGGAAGCCATATTGTCGGTCGTTAATCAATCGGTGATCCTCTAGATAAACCAAGAGCTGGCTATTAATAATGCTCTCCATGACTTTTGAGAGCAGGGAGGTGATAGCAATAGGCCTGTAGTTAGATGGATCGGACCCATCGCCTTTCTTTGGGATCGGGTGGATAAGAGCGCTCTTCCATGAGTCTGGGACTACGCCGACTGAGTATGAGTGCCGAAACAAACGCGTTAGCACCGGTGTCAGCTCAGGAGCACAAGAACGGAGCACTAAGGGAGAGATGCCATCTGGCCCGCTCGACTTGTGGATGTCCAAAGAGGACAGAGCTCGCCTAACAGCGGTTTGGTTAAACTTAACCTCAGGCATTGAGCTCTGGCACCGCGGGAATGGTCAGCGGCGTTGCTCCTTGGTCATCCAAAGTCGAGTTTGAGGCAAAGAGAGAGCGCCCAGGAGATCGGCTTTCTCCTTTGCCGTATGGACCAAGATGTCATTTCCCGTGCGTAATGGCGGAAGCGAAGGCTGGCTAAAGTTGCCAAGTGCCCGCCTTTGAGAGCGCCCAGAACTGATGAGTTCCGGACGGGTAGCTCCCAAGCTTCTCGCCAATTTTGGCGATATGCTCGGACCTTGCTCTGGCAATTTGCCGCTTAAAGAACCTAGAGGCTCGGTTGTACTTTCTTTTTGAGGTTTCACCTCCGGATCCTTAGTAGCCAGTGCCTCAACCCAGATTTGATATGCCTCGCGTTTGCTAGAGGCAGCAAGCTTACAAGACGTATCAAACCAAGGCTGTGATTTGCCACCGATTGGCACTACAGTGCTAGGAATATAAAGTTCCATGCCCTGTAGAACCACGTCGGCAACGGCAGCGGCACAGGTACTAGGATCATCAGAAGAGAAACAAACCGGCCCCCAGGGATAAGATGAGTAAAAAGTACGCATCCCATCCCAATCTGCTGACTTGTAGTGCCAGACGCGACGAGTTGCGGGTGATCTGCAGCTGCCGCGCTTAATGGGCACAACACTCCGTACCAGGCAGTGGTCAGAAGACCCCAAAGGGGCATCGACGACAACCTGGTACTGTTCCGGATGTGAAGTCAGCAGAAGGTCCAATAAAGAGGCATTATGATTGTCCACGTCCGGGAGTCGCGTAGGCGACTCAACCAATTGGGACAGTCCGTTCGCCGTAGCAAGGTCAAATGCAGCCCTCCCCGCGTGGTCGGTGGTGCGTGATCCAAGCCAACTGGCATTGTGCGCATTAAAATCGCCAAGTATCACGACCTCAGCGGAGGGGATCTGTGAGAGCATATCGTCGATAGCCGATTGAATGTGCTCCATGAGCCGATCCGTTTCTGCATTACCACTGTGGGACCTGTAAAGGCATGCGTAGCCTCGGGCACGATCGTCCGAGTCAACACGGAGCCAGATGGTAGACAGGTCCCGACCTTCAAAATGGGTAAGACGACGGAAACTTAGGTCCTCCTTTACGAACACAGCGACCCCGACAGCATGAGGTATAAAGTTATGTTCTATTTTGTAGCCGGGGTATTGGAGATAGGCTGTGTCGCTCGGTCGGGCAATTTGAGGCTCTGTCAGGAATAACAAGGCCGGCCGTGCCGTCTCGAGATGGACGGTGGACGGCATTCAGGTTGGAATGTAGACCCCTGATATTGTAAAAGTCCACGTTGAGCGTGGAAGGGGTTGCCGTGGAGCGTACGTCTCGTTTGCCCTGTCTATAGCGCGGAACTTTGCCCTCCCCAGAATTCGAAGGGCGGCCTGAGTTTGAAGACTCAGGGAGGGATTTTCCAGCACCGGAGGAGCTGGTACCCTCCTGGGGTAATTTGTATTTGAGGTCCGCTATCATATTCCAAGGAGGGGTGGGGGTGGGCGCCGGAGCCGGCATTACCCAATGCGAAACGCAGTGGCATAAAGCCACTACTTAACGCCGGTTTTAAATGCCGGGGGTGGTAATGATCCGGTCGAGTCTGCCCATGCGTGTTGCCATTGCTGGCGACGTGACTCTACCACACGTACTTTAGTCGCCTCTTACGACACCACCAGTACCAGGATGAGCCTATTCTAAGCCGGGATCACACGGCCGGGATCACACGGCGATTTAGCTTGTTTTTCTAAATAAGTACTTATATTTCCTAAGTGTGGATTAACACTTTAAAAAAAATGTTTAAAAATATTTAAAAATAGTATTCTCTCTTGCCAAACGATATAAATAAATAAATAAATAAATAAAGCCTTTATTCGCTGACCAATTTAAAATTACTGTTTTTCAGTTACAATCTTTTTTAAAATAAAATAAAGTAAAGTAAGTAAAGTAGTAGAAATTAAAAGATTTATAATTAAAATATTTAAAAGCATATAATAAATATTAGCTGCCAGTTTTTTTGGTCAGGTTGTCCCTCGACATAGGCCTCCCCCATTATCTTCCACTGTTCTCTGTTCCAAGTTAACCTTCTCCATCCTTTTGGTAGATCGTCTTCCCATCTTTTTATTTGACGTCCTTTTTTGCCTCTTTTTATTTTTAGAATACCATTCTGTTACGTTTTTAGTTCATTTATCTGTGTTCGTTCTCATAGAGTGTCCAATCCAGTTCCACTTCAATTTTTTTATTCTTTGTATCACATCACTAACCATAGTCCTTTTCCTTATTTTTGAAGTCGTCCATCGATCCTTTAGCTTTATATTCAGCATACTTCGCTCCATGCTCCTTTGACAAACCATAAGTTTTTGATTGTTTTTGTTTGTAGCAGGCCAAGTTTGACATCCATAAGTGAGGCATACCAAACGATAATTCTTAGTAATATCTTTGGGGTAGCGGAAATTTGTAAAAATCTCCCTACAGAGGTGCTAACAACATAAGTTGTAACAAGCGTATAAGAATTTCGACGTAGCTTGGCGAGAACGTATGGCTCAGTGGTCAGAGCGCCTGGTCGGTTTCCAGGAGGCGCGGGTTCGAGTCCCGCTACGTTCAAATTTTTATACGTTTTCTAAATAAGTATTTATATTTCCTAAGTGTGGATTAACACTTTAAAAAAATGTTTAAAAAATATTTAAAAAATAGTATTCTCTCTTGCCAAACGATAATTCTTAGTAATTATCTTTTGGTAGCGGAAATTTGTAAAATCTCCCTACAGAGGTGCTAACAACATAAGTTGTAAACAAGCGTATAGAATTTCGACCGTAGCTTGGTGAGAACGTATGGCTCAGTGGTCAGAGCGCCTGGCCTGATCGGTTTCCAGGAGGCGCGGGTTCGGTTCCCGCTACGTTCAAATTTTTATACGTTTTCTAAATAAGTACTAAATAAAAACATATTAAGAAAAAGAAAACAATACAATTAATTTTTTTAACGGTTTTGATTATCAATAATGAAGATGAATAAGTTTTATAAATGCACTCTCTTTAACGAAATAGCTTTGAATTCGTTCATTGATGTAGGTAGTAGAAAAACTTTATTAATGGAACAAGAGAGCCGTAGCTTGTTAAGCACTTGGAATAAGGATTAAACAGAGACTTTGATAGGTTTTGGTATCTCTATGGCTACGCCGATAGATAGTTGTGATATTTGAATTATTATTGATGGCCTTTCAGCTGTAACGGAAGTGCTTATAGTTCCGAATAAAGTTTTACCCAGATACCCACTTTTAGTTGGTCACTCTTATACCAAACAAGCGCATATTATTATGTTTAAGACTCATGACTCATGATGAAAAAATAATGTCTAATCAAAATAATATGTGAAGATAATACAGCGAAGGAAAAATTTGTTATAAAATTAAAACGCGATACAACGAGTAGTGGTAAGGTAATAGCAGATGTTTATTTTATTTACAATGGTAAATTGTTTATATAAGATAGAGCAAATGTTTATATAAGGTAGACCTGTGTAAGCATTATATTCCTATATAATGCTTACACAGGTCTACCTTGGGCCAATGGTAACAATACCATAAAAATAGGAAATAAACAAATAATAATAAATAACAATATAGATATTTCTTATAGGATAAAACTAAAGGATTTACTTAATAAATATAGTAATTGTTTTGCTTTTAATTTAAGCGGAGTAGGATGTACAAAAAGATGGTGAGCTAGCAATTAAATTAACGGATAACGTTCCGGTAGCATACAGACCTTATCGCTTAACAAAACAAAAAAAAAGAGACATACGGGAAATGATTGAAAAAATTATGAATACAGGAATTATACGTGAATAGAGTTTTCAATTTGCTAGTCCTACAGTGATTGTTAAACGGACCCGAGGGATAAGAGACTTAGCGTAGATCTTAGACATTATCCATTAATACAAGGATTAAGATTAGCTAGATAGTTTACCAGGTTTTAAGTATTTTACTACATTGGATCTCACCTCTGGTTGTTATCAAGTGCCAATATGTGAAGAAAGTAGACTTTCACTCCCGAGGGACAGTAGGAGTTTAACAGGAATGCCTTTTGGTTTGACCAATCCCCCACCAATCTTTTTGAAAGGGTTATAAATAAGGCTACGGTAGGTACGGCTATGGCCCCAAGGGAGTTGCTGGTCCTCCTACTGGGCGCGTCCTCAGGTGGCGGATAGGGAAAACCACTCGCAACTTGCGGGCGCGTGGACCGGGAATTTATTCCCGGCGCGGACCAAAACCAGCAGGCATGGGCGTGCCCTTTAGTCCCATCGTTATGGACACGGCCTAGGGGAGCACAACCCGACAGAAAAGCCGAAGCTGTGGAACAGCCAAACAACAACATGTCGGTAACAGAGAAATTTCTATTACCCCAGGAAGGTACCGGTCTTCACGAGGCCGGAGAATCCCTCCGTGCTACGGCACGCAAGCCCCGAGAATCTGGGGGAGGGGCCAAGTGTACCGATGTGTTGCGGGGAAGGGGCCCGAGATGGGCGGAGGGTAGTGGGGAGTTGGAGAAAGCTGAAGCGATGGTGGTGCCCGAGGAGGGCGGTGTGGTTTGATGTTGCCCGAGAAGGGCGGAGTTTGCTGGTGTTGTGCCTTTAGCAGGCGGAGAAGAGGCTCCTGAGCCTAAAAAGGGAGAGATCGCACTTAAGTGCGCAAAACCCGTCCGTCTCCAAAACCTCACGAGGCCGTTTCTGGGCGGCCTCGGAATCTGAGGTGGACAGTTGCGTGTCGATGGAGTCGCAGGGTTGCAGCGGCTCGGACAGAGACTCGTAAATATCCGAAGAGACCGAGGATTAAGAAGACCAACTCCCGGTTCTTCCGATAACGAAGAGATAGAAAAGCCGGTGAAGTTGAGCACGGCTAGGAGAGAGGAGCTTCGGCTTCTAGCGGACGGACGAAGGTCAGGGAAATGGCCGAGATGGTACGATCGAGAGCAAGCTCCAGGCTCTTGGATGTACCGAACTTGGCGGACCTATGACGGATTGGTCCCCTGGTAAACATCTGCAGCACCAGGTCACTGATTAGTTTGGCTATTATAAATAAAGTTCGCCTGCAAATCCGGCAACCATAAGGGCACTTTTACAAAAGCCCTTAACGAGGCTGCCGGCGCTATAAAACACGGCCGTGGTGATCTTGCCAACAAAACCGCCAGCGAGGAGGTTACGCAAGCTCCGGGCGGGCAACAGCCTCATTGACACGGAGTTTGTCGGAGCTGCGTAAGGACGATGTCGCTATGAGGGTGGAACTTGAGCGTTCCAGTACTTCACGGCAGGCTCCTGAGGAAAAGAAGAAGGAGGACGCAATGGCGCGTTCGGTAATGGTGCAAGTCGACATGTTACTAAATACGCGGCTGGCAGCGCTGGAGGACAGGCTCCTGCCGGCTAAGCCAGTGCGTCCTCCTTTGGCGGCGGACAAAGGCGCCAGGCGGCCGTCTCTCAAGTCGCAAGGGTAGTGGCAGCCTACCGTGACGACCCTGGTAGCGCCTGCAAACCCAGGACCGAAGGCAAAGCAGGGCACCAAGAAGAGCAAGGCTCCAAAGAAAGCCCCGCAAGCCTCAGCAGCCGAGCCTCGATCGCTGCCTCCCGCCCCGGCTGATGTAAACGAGGGCTGGAATCTGGTGGTGCGCAAGGGCGGCAAGAGAAAGGCGGCAGTGGGAGCCCAGCCAAAGCAGACGAAACCGAAGGCTACGCCCAAGTATGCTAAGCGGCCCAAGCTGCGACCTCCACGGTCGTCGGCAGTGACGCTAACTTTGCAGCAGGACGCAGCCAGTAAGGAGCTGACTTACCGCGATGTGCTGACGCAGATCAAGGAGGCGGTAAAGTTGGAGGACCTGGAGATCGCGGATCTGCGGCTCAGGGTCGCCTCAACTGGTGCCAGTGTGCTGGGGCTACCTGGCGCCAATAGCGGCGAAAAGGCGGACGCCCTCGCTCAGCGGTTGCGTGGAGTGCTCAACGCTAGCGAGGTGCTGGTCGCAAGACCGATGAAGTGTGCAGAGTTACGGGTCAGTGGCCTGGATGACTCTGCCACTTCAGAGGAGGTGGCGCAGGCCGATAGCCGAGTCGGCGGCTGCAATGCTGGACCGCAGCGGGCTTGGTACTGCGTGAGTTCGTGCCCTATCATGGGGGCGAGGAAGGTCAGTAGGTCGCGGCTCCTAGTGGGCTTTGTTTCGGCGCTGACTAGTACTAGCCGGCGCTTCGGCCTCGTACGTCTTCTCTTTCCCCCCCGTTTTGTAGCAGCGCTGGACCTTGCGCAAGTAGCACTCCCTGCCTTATGGTTCGCAGGCCTCTGTGCTGCCTGTTGTGTGTGGGTATAAGAATAATAAAATCAGTTGTGTAACCGACCCGGCCTTGTTATTGCTCCCTAATTATTAACCTATAATATCTAACAGGCGACGAGTGTAAAATTTGTAATTATTTTCTATAGTAAAATTAAACTATTTGTATATAATGCCTATCGGGAAGATCGAATCTTTTGATTTATCAAGCAAAAAATGGTCGGCATATATAAGACGCGTGGAACAATTTGTGGCATTAAATAAAATTGAAGATAGTTTAAAAGTGGCTACATTAATAACATTGGTCGGCGAGCCTACTTATGACTTAATGTGTGATTTGTGTGCACCTCATAACCCGGAGGTAAAATCATTCGAGGAGTTAGTCAGGTTAGTCGGTGAACATCTCGACCCGAAGCGATCCGATATTGCTGAGCGACACGTGTTCCGCTTGCGCCGGCAGGAGGCGGCGGAGTCACTCAGCGATATCTTCAAGCGCTTAAGCATTTAGCGAGCTCCTGTAATTTTCGTTTTAATTTGGAAGAGAATCTTAGGGATCAATTTGTATCCGGTTTTGAAAAGTGAAGAGATGCGGTCTCGTCTGTTTGCTGAGTCGGACCTTACTTATAAAAGGGCTGTCGAGTTGGCATTGGCGTTGGAAGCGGCGGAGAAAGCATGCGCAGATAAGCGTCTCGAGCGCGAGCGATAGCGGGCAAATTTCCGCTGAGTCATTGCATCGAGTGGCGGCGGAGGCGCGCGCGCATGTGCGGTCGCGTGGCGGCGACACGGGGCGCTCGGCGTGCTCGCCTGGGCCGGTCGACGCGGCTTCGAATTCTTGTTGTTGGCGTTGTGGACGATCGCATCGCGCTAATTGGTGTCGTTTTAAAAATTATTCTTGTGATGAGTGCGGGCAAAAAGGGCATTTAAAATCGATGTGTCGTGTGTACAAAAGTGAAAATAAATTCAAAGGTCGCACGCAGCCTAAAGTACAATACTATTTGGTTCGAACTGGACACTGGCAGTAAGTTATCTACAATTAACTATGATTGTTACGAGAAGCATTTTGTTATATAGCTCGTAAAAATCGTATTTTCTTGACCCACCAATTGCAGCCTACGTAACTATTTCAAAAATATTATATTGTATAAAAATAATATTTGTTTACGTACGTACACTGGGAATTTAATTGAACCGTTAGGTTACTGTTAGTGGATGTGTTTTAGGAAAATACAACGCTATTAAATTAAAATTATTTGTTATTAAAACGGGGGACCACCGCTTCTCGGTCGTCTTGGTTAAGACATTTAAATATTAACACAGTGCAGATTGATGACATTATTTATAGTTGAAAGATATTCTTTGGTTGATAATTTACGTCGAGAATTTCCTAACGTATTTAGTTCTGGATTGGGTACATGTATTAACGAAATTTCGTTAAAATTAAAAGATACAACTCCGGTTTTCCTTAAAGTCGACCTTTGCCTTTAGCGTTACGCGAGCCTGTGGAACAAGAGCTGAATCGTTGGTGGCAGAGGGTACGTTTATATAAGGTTGATTATTCAGAGTACGGAAACCCTATAGTGCCCGTTATTAAGAAATCGGGGGAATTCGTATTGTGTGTGATTACAGGTAACAATTAATCCAAAATTATTACGAGAACCGTACCCACTGCCACGAATTGAGGAGTTATTTTCAGCATTAACGCGGTGGAGAGCAATTTTCTAAGATCGCACCTCACGAACGCGTAACCAGCAAATTGTTACTTGACGATGCCTCACAAGCATGCACGGCCGATTACTACGCCACTTGGGAACATTTGTTTACAGACGCACACCTTTTGGTTTAAGTTTGTATTCCAGAAAAAAATTTCAAAAATTTATGAAGAAACTTAAGAGGCTTAAAAGGGGTTGTGGTATACCTTGATGATATTGCCGTGACCGGCCGTAACAGATCTGATCATCTTAATAATTTGAAACAGTTATTTGAGCGCCTACGTGATGTCGGTCTGAGAATTAAATTGGAAAGTGTTTATTTATGCAAGGCGCATTACAATATGTTGGATTTGTTTATCGATAAGCACGGGTTACATCCCGATCCAGACAAGGTTAAAGCTATGTGGATGCATCAGCTCCAAGTGACATAACTCAACTACGTTCTTTTTAGGCCTAGTTAATTATTATTCTAAGTTTATTGCTAATTGTAGTGATATTCTATCACTTTATATAGTTATTGAGTAAAAATGTCGCTTGGAACTGGTCTAAGAATTGTCAAGATGCATTTTCTTACTGTAAAAGAATATATTTTAAGTGACCGTTGTACTTGTACATTATGATCCTAAGTTACCATTGGTATTATCGGTTGATAGTAGCTCGTATGGCATCGGTAGTGTATTGGAGCATCGTTTCCTGACGGGCGGGGAGCGTCCGATTTGTTTTGCATCTCGCACGCTTAATAAAGCGGAGGCGCGCCTATAGCCAATTAGACAAAGAGGCGTTGGCAATAATTAGCGTGTGTTTGTAAGCATCACCATTATCTGTACAGGCGTCATTTATTATTAAAAACGGATCATAAACCACTTTTATTTATTTTTGGTTCGAAATCTGGGCTACCTCAAACAGTAGCCAGTAGATTACAACGATACGCGGTAAAATTAGCAGCTTACGATTTTGTAATGGAATTGTTAAATCTAAAGAAAACAGATGCTGATGCGTTGTCATGATTACGTTGCCACACGTGCGTATGGAACCCAATGCGAGATTCATTTAATACCTTAATATGTAGAACAATCATTTCCGATTAGTGTTAAAGATGTTGCAGTGAGACACAACATTATGTTATTTTGAAAAATATTTTCAATTATCTCATATGTGGTTGGCCTGGTAAAGTTGAAGACTCAGAGAAAACCTTTATTTTTATGTAAAGACAATTTGGCACTGGAGATGGGGTGATATTATATATATCATAGGGTTATAATACCAGAGAAATTACGAGGCGGGTTTTAAAAGAATTACATGAGGGGCACCTCGGGGGTAGGGCAAAATGAAAAATCTGCAGAGGGTATGTTTACTGGCCTCAATTGGACATTGAAAAGAAAAAAAATGGACACCCGACAAGTTGGCATTTCCGTCACAGAGAGATGCCCACCACCGCGCGTTCAGTTAAATCCGTGGATTTTTCCAACACAAACGGGAAGCGTCTTTATTGATTTTGCGAATTTCAAGGTAAAATTATTTAGGAACAATCGATGCTCATAGTAAATGGATCGAAGTTCAAAAAGGTCACAGTAATTCTGGCACCCGGCAACGATATGCAAATTACGTGGTTATTTGCTGAGATTTGGCTTTTCCATCTCTAGTAGTAGCCCATGGAGGTCCACCGTTACCCTTTGTCACTTTGCGGAGTCATGAAAAAGAATCTAATTTTTTATACTATCACAAGTCCTTAAGCCAGCTGGTAACGGCGCGCGGAAAACGCAGTTAAATCAATTAAGCGAACAATGAAAAAAGGGGGGATCCCCGAAGGAGAAGAGGTCAGTATAGCGATTAATAAAATTTTTTATTCCAGGATCGTAATACTGAACAAAGAAAAATGTTTCCCCGTACTTGGATTTAATATCTAATCTACTGTATCCAGCTTTTCAACGGTCATCTTCAAAAAATCACAACACCTCTTTACACTCTAGGTTTTGCTCCCCTTACTAATTCAAGGCCTCACATCAATCCACACCAGGTAGTCAAAATAAAACAATCTCTGTTTTTGTCGTTATTGTAAGATCAGTGGTCAGTCCTAGAAATTGGCAGGAAAAGGGTAAAAAAATAATATTAGCAGGTTTAAACCCCCTCAAAATTTCAATATTCCACGGGTCCTAGGCAAGAGTTTAATAAACCATCACGAGTCAATTGCGGGATAGTGACGATACTTTCATAATTCTCAAAACCCAAAAATCCTCTAACACAGATGATGCCCAATTTAATAATAATCAGGATAATTTAACTAATAATGGGCTCAAAGGATGGGGTCTCGTAGACCCGAAACTCATCCTTTGCCAAAAACCCTTTGCTAATGCCCCCTTATCCATACCCAAGGACCACACGGGGAACCAGCCCAAGCAAGTGTTCCCTTTTTTAAACCAAGGACCACACGGGTAAACAAAGCCCCCCGCAAGTGTCCCATTTCAAAAATCCAAGGACCCCCACGGGTAACCAGCCCAAGCAAGCGTCCCTATCCAAAATCCAAGGACCACACGGGTAACCAG